>BMAO01020226.1:0-17438 GCA_019973975.1 Trichonephila clavata
TATCTGATTGTAACGAAAGTTTTCCGCTACCGCTAATATCATCTACGCAAATAGTTTACATTGGCATGTTTGCTCATATTTTGTGTGACAAATTTTAGATTTTGAAAAAAAAAGACATGCTTCAGAACACTGTGTTGCGAAACATAAAAAAAATTCGTTAATATTAAGTACAACGTATGAAATGGAATTATTAAGCACAATTAGAAAAATCATATACTTCCAGCTCTGTTGCAAAAAGTCAACAACAGAATGACACCGAATCACGTGTGCAAATACAGGTTTTACTGTTACATCATATGACACTGAATTTTAATACCAATAGTTCAAATACAAGAAACGTGACATTCAAGTAGCTGAGCGCTGTAGTCTGCTTACTGACTTAGAGAATGAATCTTTTATTACAAACCTATATAAATACTGATAAGCCAAAAGTTAACAAGTTCGTATTCTCCAAATTGTATTGTAGTTTTGCTTAGATATCAAGATAATCCTACGATAAGTCTATACAGTAATCAAATAAAAAATAACTTAATTGAATTTTTAAAAAAAAATATTTATTTATAATTTAATTATAAATAAATTTAATAAATATAAGGTTATAATAAAACAACGCAATCTAGAGAAGTAATCTGTATTGATAAAAACTGAAAAATAAGGGTCTATAAAGGCTATAATAATAAATAATTTGTAAGTGCTTTTAAAGCATTATAAATATTTTTTTCGTATTGTTCTTCAATACCTCTTTTCAAGTACACAATCAGTAATAAAAAAAATTAAACGTGTTCTGTTGAAACCGAGAAAAAATTTAAATACATAATTATAAAATAGTTCAGAGCTACTTGCTGAGAACTATGAAATATAAATAAAAGATTTAAGATTCCTCTCTTATACAGGGTGTTTCATAAAATGGAGTAACTTAAGGGGTGATAGTACACATCAAGACGAGTAATAGTAAATAGGAAACCAAGTGTCCCAAACGTCTTCCGAAGGATAAAGGTGCCATCAAAGTTTAGGGTCCTAAATTTCAAATGATGATAAAAAACGGAAAAATGATCGATTCATTTGCGGTTTTCACTAAAATCATTCTTTAAATTAGTATTTTCCTTAAAAAAAGTTTTAAAGAAAAATTTAAGAAATGCCGTAAGAGGCGCTCTAGACTTTGGAGTACCAACAACTACCTTTTACCAGTATTTTTTTATTTTGTTAAGTGTTTACAAAAGCTTAGATTTCAACTTGAATTTTGAGCGCAAAATTGAAACCATCGGGAGCGGTTAAGTGGCGCAAATGTAACCGCGTTCAGGGGGGAGGCATTGAAATGCTCGTATGTAATGATCAAAATAAATAATGATAAAGCAAACTTTAAGAGGTGATAGTACAACACAAAACAAGCAACATTCATCAAAGAAATCATACTCGTAATTTTAACCCGAAGGTGATAAGGGGCGCTGAAACAAATTTTGTTTTAAGAGACAAAAAAGGAAACAAAGAACATTTACGTTAAAAAAAAGTTTAATTAGAAATGATTACAATAGCTGTTCGAAACACTGACCATTAGAGGAGATGCATGCGGTACAACGGCGAAGAAGGATTCACGAACCCTCTGAAACACGCCAGGAGTATCGCGCACGTCTCCTGCAGCTGCCCGAAAGTCTGGCGACGAGTTCTTCTGCAGATTCGATAGGAGTCTCATACATAGGACTCTTCAGGTGCCCCCACAAAAAGAAATCCAGGCATGAAAGATCGGGTGATCGCGCTGGCCAAGAGACAGGACCACCTCACCAATCCATTGATTTGGAAAGGTTGCGTTTAGATAATTTCAAACGGCGCAAAATGAGCTGTTGCTCCATCCTGCTGGAACCACATTACTCGCCGGATACGAGGGGCAACATCTGTCATCATTTCCGGCAGCACCTGTTTGCAGAAAGGCAAGATATTTTTTTCCATCCAGGCGTTCTGGCAGAAGATAAGGTCCAAGTAGATGGTCACCAATTATTCCTGCGCAAAACATTTATGGAAAATCGTAGCTGATATGCATGTGTAGAAGACGCATGTGGATTTACATCTGCCCATTTGGTGGGAATTGTGGATGTTAAATGTACCGTCACGTGTAAATGTACATGCATCTTTAAAAAGCACAGTTGCACCAAAATCGGGATTTAGGGTGTTCTTCTGCAGATATCAGCAAGCAAAATCCATTCGACGAGGAAAATCCCTTTGAGTCAGTTCCTGGACTCATTGGACATGAAAAGGATGCATACTTTCATCCTTTAGTACTCGCCATGTCGTGGAGGGTGTATACTTCAATTTGACTAGCCACTGCTCGCGTGCTTGTATTTGGATGATCAGCCACCATATCCAGAATTATTTCTTCCACAGCTACCGTTCTGTTAGACTTCACACGGCCTGCATTTGAACGTGCACCAAAAAAGGATCCTGTCTCACACAACTGTCTTTGCAAGCGCACAAATGTTTTATCACTGGGCAACCGCCTGTTGGGAAACTTTTTTTCCGTACAATCGTCGCGCCTCTGCACTATTCCCATTTGCAGTTCCATAGATGAAGTGCATATCAGCCTTTTCTTGAGTAGTGAAGGGCAACATCTTTCGTTACGTTTGTACCGTGATTTACACTTGCACACTCGGGTCAGTGGCTTTTATCTTAATAATAATTTGCATACGCGTTCTTCTTCTTCCCCATATCACAATTTCATGTTCTTCTTCCAGAAACTTGCAGCTATAACGCTTGCATGAATAAAATTTGAAGATGCTCTAACACGTTTGCGTTTGAATTCAAATCATGCATTTTCTAATCAAAGTTAATTGTTTTTTATGTTGTATTCTCGCCTCTTAAAGTTTGCATTATCGTTTTTTATTTTGATCATTGCATACGAGCATTTCAATTTTTCCCCCTTGAACGCGGTTACATTTGCGCCACTTAACCGCTCCCGATGGTTTAAATTTTGCGCTCAAAATTCAAGTTAAAATCTAAGCTTTTGTAAGCATTTAACAAAATAAAAAAAAATACTGGTAAAAGGTAATTGTTTCGGTACTCCAAAGTCTAGAGCGCCCTCTTTACGGCATTTCTTAAATTTGTCTTTAAAACTCTTTTTAAGGAAAATACTAATTTAAAGAATGATTTTAGTGAAAACCGCAAATGAATCGATCCATTTTTCCGTTTTTTATCATCATTTGAAATTTAGGACCCTAAACTTTGATGGCACCTTTTTCCTTCGGAAAGACGTTTGGGACACTTGGTTTCCTATTTACTATTACTCTTCTTGATGTGTACTATCACCCCTTAACATTACTCCCATCATTTATGAAACACCTTGTATTTAGTTCTTTGTCCAGTCTACGTTGGCATGTTCAAAGCATTAATGCACTTGAAAACAATGTTAAGGCAATGACATGACAAGTTCAGGCATATAGTTTTCAGTTACTCTAATACAGGTTTGGCGAACGTTTATGGATCAACGCGCCATTTTTTCTAAAAAAAATGTTTAATGAGGTACAGATAGGCCGTCAAATAATTCTGACTCAAATAACGGATAACGTCAAATAATTATTGGGAAAATAATAAAACTAAATACCTATAGCTAAAGTTATTTTGAAAAAAAAATGCATTTGTACTTTATAGTAGTAAATGCTTCATTAATATATATAAGTGTAATTCAAATTAATGTAACATTAGTGGGATTAGGGATTTCTGCTGACGCTGAATTGGAGTCATCTGCCAAACGTTTTCCAAGTGATTCTCCCATGCTTTTCATTTCTAAAAATAATGACTCGCAGGTGTAGGTAGATGAAAATATGGTTAAAATAGCATATATGGCTCAGCTTTTTCAAACAGTTAAATGTATCTGGAATCGAATTACATTTTTCCAAAATTATTTCATTATTAACATTTTTAATTCTATTGCTTGTTAATCTTTCTGTTTCAATCAATTCCAACTTTTTCCTATTTTCAATGAATTTTTGGATCCATATTAAACTAAACTGGAAATCAATCAGTTGCGTTTCAAATTTTTCAAATTCTAACCGATCAAATTGGGTCAAGTTCACTTTATTAAAGGACATCACATCAGGGTACAAAAAAAAACGATCGTTTCCGATAATTTTTTGAACTGAAAACTGCGAACGATTACTCGCGTTTGTTCGTAATACTTCATATTAAACTTTGTTATTTTGAATTAAATTGCAGACCGTTTTGATCGTTGTCATGCCCAAAACATTATGTTGTGTGCCATCAATGGCACGTGTGCCACTGGTTCGCCATCCCTGCTCTGGTACGAAAGATTGCTAACTGTCAAAAAAGGTGAATAGTATTACAAAGGCATTAAATTAGCGTGTTTGGAAAATAAATAACTATTACAATTTGAACGCTACCAAATTAAAGTGCCTCAAACTTTGTGTATGTGCCTCAGTCGACTGTGGCTCTGGAGACTGTGGCAAAGATTTCAAAGTATTGATGTTGTAACTCGACAGCCAATGGCAGGTCATCCAAATGTGAGAAGAGCTTGGTAAGACCAATATTGGTTACAATATTTGATAGATGACCATTTCAGTGGAATTAACATCACTAAATTATATTCTTCGTAAAATGTCCCCTTGTATAAACGTTTGTAAAAAATCTTACTAATTATTCTGATTAAAGTCATTGATTCTGTCTATAAAAACATGTTTTATTGTCTTATATCAGCTGAAAAAGAACTTTTTAAAACCTTTCTCTTAAATTTGAAATCCAATCAGTTTCAGAGCAGGAAATAATCGAGAATTTTTAATTTGTTCATTTGCAGACATGCACTTCGACAAATAAGCAATTATTATTGAATTATAAACATATGTATTTATATGAAACATATTTCAAAATTATTTGATTGCCATAAAAGACATTTCTTATGCAAAACTAATAAAACTTTAAACAACAAATTGAAAAACATCTTTAAGTTTTTATTCTTTTTTCATCCCCTCTTATATATATATATATATATATATAGCTTGTAACGGTTTCACGCGTGACTTTCTTTAATCATCTGAGGAAAAATATTTCTTAACTGCTGTATGTTTATAAAATCGCTTCCCTTGGAAAAACTGTGTTTTTTGTAAGTGTGAGTTACTATTGAAGATCTAGAGAAGTGAGTGAGTGATAGACGATGGTTGTTAGGCTACTACTGAAATTAGATGTTTATTAAAAATAGAAGTCCGCGGAGAGAGTTCCAGAAAGAGAATCTTACATCTCGTTGAACAAGTTACCTCGTCAGGACGAGTATATTTACATCGCATCTGAACAAAAATACATGATCCAATTATTTTTAATCTATATTTAGATTAGCAATTAAGTAGATCACGTCTCTCATTACATTAAATAACTTTCTGATAGTAAATGTAAAGCAAAACAAAGGTGTTGGTTCAGTGACTGCGGGGTTGCAACGAGCTATGCTGTACTTCAATTGAAAAAAAGTTATTTTAATGCAGTTGAAAACTTAAAAAAAGAATGTAAAAGCAGGTTATCCTTTAAAAAGTAGAAGATTGGAATTTCCCCATTCGTCTCCCGGTAAATAAATAAAAATGTCTTTATTATTCCTGATGTGTTCTGGCTCGGAACAAGATAATTTAGTTTCTGCACTCAATAAAGTTTTATGTAAAAATCAAGTATGTCTTTCTCAATGAAATATATTGTATATTTTAAGGCTCATAATCTACGTTTAGGAATAAAAGAAAAAGCATTTCAGCTATATAAAAAAACTATAGCAATTTATATTTTGTGATAGAAAAAAATATCCTTGATTCTAAATAGTAGGTCTTAGAGGACAATTTTTTATGTAAAATAAATTGCTGTTAGTAAAAAATGCAACACCTTAAATGAATTATTAGAATTAAAGGAAATTTAATGCATACACGACTTGTATTAGTACAAATAAATGATAAAATTTTCAAAGAAAAAAAAACAATATTAAATGTTAGAAATCAGTATTTTGTGTATCCACCACCCGCTGCAATAAGCACTGCGATACGACGTGGCAAGGAGTCAAACATATTTTGAATGCCTTCTTGTGGAAAAAAATTCCATATTGCTTGTATGTACAGCAAAAGTTCTTATTTTGAAGCAGTGGGACGTGGATCACGAGCAAAATGCCGACCAACTAAGTCCCACAAGTGTTTATTAGGCGACATATCCGGTGAATAAGCAGACCAAGGAAGACGTTGCATATGTTGGGCTGAATCGAAGTCTCGAACAGTTTTTACAACATGTGGGTGTGCATTATCCTGTTGAAAGATAGCTCCAGAATGTCTTGAAAGAAGGGAAAGACTTCAGGCTGTAGCACTTCACGGACGAACCTGTGCAATGAGATTACCCTCAATTCATAGCAAATCGGATTGTCTATGATACGAAATCGCACTCCAAATGATACCTGCAGGTGTTAGGTAATTATGTCGTTCAGTAACACACTCTGGAAGGCAGCGTTCAACGGCATAGCGTCTAACACGAGCATGGCCATCATTATCTCACAAATTGAAGCGTGATTTATCTGAAAAGATACTTGGTGTCAATCAGCTTGTCAGGCTCTGTGCTTATGATCTCTTTGCAGACGCAGTCGTCGATGATTTGCCGTAAGTCGTCCTGTATAAAGGTACCCTTGCACGCAATCCACGGTGCAGAAGACGTCAACGAGTTGATGAAGCCGACATCAGTATGTCTGTAGCATTAGACCAACGTGCTGCCAACTGCCTGGAAGAAGCTGTAAGGTCAGTCACCGCTAGGCAGAGCAGTTGTCGATCTTCACTGGCTGACATCACCATTCGTCGTCCACTGCCAGTTTTTCAAGTTGTTTGTTACTCATCCGTCCACTGCTTCCAAACTCGCCTCACTATGGAACTGTTCTGCTGCACAATAACTCCTGTTGCGTGATAGCAAAATCCTCCTTCTCGAAGGCTGATAATCCTCCCCCTTTCAAACCTCGTAAGTTGTTGGAATTTCTCCTTTTTCGTCGTGGAGGCATACTCAGATCTCACTAAACGTTCGCCACTAACAAATAATCATTAACTATTTTCAACGCTCCTCTACAGCCCTCTATTTATACACTTTCAGCATGATTTCAAAGGTCGCTTCGCACGCCACGCATGCACGGTGACTCTGAAACTTTACTATTTTAAGTAACATCCTGCAATTGATATTTTCTGCAAAGTTCATTTAATTCTGTTGACTCCTTCATGGTATTGCATTTTTTACAAACAGAAGTGTATCTTAATATGAGGAATAAGAAGCCACACAATTTAAATTTATGTATATATAAATGTGCATGTATGTGTGTTGAAGTAATTCATTGAATGAACTTGATGACATCCTTAGTTTATATGTATAAGTTTCCAAATAAAACACCCAAAGAAATCGATATATATTTTACAGATTTTTTAATGGAAAAAGGAGTTATACCTAAGCATTTCTGGATTATCAAAAAAAAATTCGTCTTATAAATACAGATTTATGTTTTAAGGAAGTCGAGAATTCTTGTTTCGAGTTATCATTTTTCGTTTATGAGTAGAACAATTTTTTCATTATATTATTGTTCATCATTAACTTCCAAGACATTTGTAAATTTTATTTTGAATAATAAATTAACATATTAATTGCTGTATAATAATAATTTTCTTCTTAAAATTTTAAATAATGAAATTGATCAGAAATGTTCATTTACTAATTAATCGTTACAAACTATTAGCTTATAAAATGGAATTAAACCTTTTTGAAATTATTAAACAAAGTAGATTTTTCTCGTTCCCCTGCAATTCTCAAAGTTAGAAGTCCATCGCAAGAGGCAAAAAAGGTGTAAAAGAAGAAGAATTGCCAAAATTTTCTTTCTGCTCATGTTCCATTTGCACTCTAACCTCTAACTTATGAATTTTGTGGTAGGTGTACCACAATTAATTATTACTGCAATTTTACGTTTATTTTTCATTTTATATTTACAGCACTCCAAAACAGAAATTTAAGTATTTTAGAAATACTTTTTGCAACAAAAAGGCAGAAAAATAGAAATTTTCAAAATTACAACATTTGATAACTTTTTTCTAGAAATTTTACTACATTTCTTTTCAAATTAACTTGACAGTGTCAGAAAGGTAGAACATGTACCAATCTACTTGATAAATTGTTATATCTTATTTTGAAATTTAAACTAAAAAAATCTATAGAAATTTGAAGAAAATCTCATATATTGTAAAAAGTGGGATTTTAAGTACATTTTTCAAGTTAAAACCCCGTTAAGGCATTTACTTTTAAATCGAAATAAAAAAAACAACGTCAGGAATTTCCAGTTAAGATGAAAACTGGCTTTCGATGTCAATTTATTCTCATTTGCTTTCTGTAAACGTAATTTTCAACTGAAATTTTTGAGGACCTCTAACACACTTTTCAGTTAAAGATTCAAAATTTTTCACATCAATAATAAAAAAAAACTTTAATTTTTAACAAAAAATTTTAATGAATTGCATAAATAAATCCTCAAAAAAATCTATTAGACGAAAAACTGAAAAAAGTTTTTAAAAAAATCTGTAATCATTAGAAAGTATTTCAAAATCATTGGTCAGAAAATGAATAATATAATTTGACAAATGAGAAGAAAATTTCGTGTAACCATCATTATAAATGGTGAAGTTACTATATTTCTAAATCAAATTTTTAATATTGTTTACAAAATCATAAAAAAAAAAATTAAGGGATTATTTTTTCAAAAATTAATTTTTAAAGAGAAAAGTATGAACTTTTATTGTACAAAGCCCAATTGATCATAATTATGAGAAAGCTACACAGAGTGATTGAAAAATTCTTTTCATAAAAAGGTGCCAAAAAGGACTCTTTTTAGAAAAAATCGTCAAAAATACAAAGTATAGTTATTTTGCAAAAGAAAAAAAAAATATGCCATGTTCTGGTGAGACAAATGGTCTACACAATTCAGAAATTATTTTTTTGTCAGATTTCAATACGGAAAGAAGGATGGTGATTTGAAAAACAACGAAATTTTTTCCTCTATTTTTCTTCGGCATCTCTGCGGGATAAGCGGCATGCAAAGACAAACGAATCGTGATTTTCAGACTTCAATTAATATATTTTTAAAAAATTGCATTTTGGAATTTAAGGCGATATGGTACCCTAAAAATCGTCAAACAATCGATTTTTTTTATTGGCTTATATGATACTTTTAATTTTTCTAAATGTGTCTGCAAAATTTCAGAGCTGTAGCTGTATTTTTTTATTGGAGTTATTTATCCATTTTTGCTGCATGACTGTAGACTAAACAAAGCTGTCACGCCCACTTTTCAGATCGTCTGCTAGAAAAGAGCCTGATAAATAAGGAATAATTTTTTTTTAATTCTATGCTGACTAGTGTTTAAACTGAAATGAAATCATTGATTTGTTTTGATTATACGAGAGTTATTCTACTGCGTTTCTATGAAGTTTTGTTCCTGCAAATTTAGTTATATTTTTGTACTCTTTGTTCTAAAGAGAAAGAAAAGTTGCTTTACGACAAGGAATTTGGCGTTTTGAAATAGTTTTCATTTAAAAATTTAATTTGATTTCTCCAAAAAGTTTAAAAGTGTAACATGCCTAGGCCTAAAAGACATACTAAATCTGCCCAATGAAAGCTTCTAAGAGTTGGTTTCCAGATGCTAAGACAAGTTCAAAAGTTTCTCAAAACACTAACTTGAGGTGTGCAAAACTTGAAGAAGAATGCAAGAGTTTTTTTTCGTTTGGATGAAAAATATACTGGTAAATCCAGATCTCCAACATACGTCATTATTGATAAAAATGCATTAACGAATCTTTTTAAAAATAATCTATGTAATACTTGCAGAAATGCTTCTTTGCGAGTAAATTTTGGAAGAGCCTATGTATTTTGTGAAAATATTCAGTTGTGTGTGATTTTGCGCTGATATTATTAATGAAATGAAAACTTCTGAGCAGATTTAATAAAAAAAATGGACTAAATCAGCCTACGATATTAATTTGCGAGCTACGCAAGCATTTTTGAGATTCTTGATTCATAAAGATTCTTGTAGTACAAACCATTGTGGCTCTTCAGGTTCGATGGAAGTCCATGCAGCATCCGAATTGTGGTCGACATCTGAAATGATTGGATTTAGATGCACGACAGTACTTTCAGAGGGTGATTCCAAAGCGTTTCAACATCTGACTGAATCAAAAGTCTATGGAGATGTTAAAATAAACAAAGAAGAGTGTGTGAACCATGTGAGCAAGCGCCTAGGAACAGCTCTCCGAAAATGTGTAAAGGAATGGCGTTCAAGAGGATTTACACTCGGGGGAAAATCTTATGGCAGTTTGAAAGATGAAACCATAAAAAAGCTTACGCAATATTATCAGAATGCCATTTTAAGCAACAAAGGCAGTGCCAAAAACATTAAGATTGCCATATATGCTACATTATTCCATAGCATTTCCACTGATGAAAAACCACAGCACTTTAAATGCCCTTCTAGTCAAGCGTCTTGGTGTTTTTATCAGTCAGCTATTGCAAATGGTAGAAAACCAGGTTTGCACAAAAAACTGGTAAAACCACCAGTGAATGAGGCTCACTTGGGAAAAATATTCCCAATTTACCAGAGACTTGCTTCGAATGATTTATTGGAGCGTTGCCATTCGGTGCATGACTCAAAATTCCAATGAAACACTGCACAGCATTATTTGGAGTAAGTGCTCTAAATTATCATCCGCATCATTGAAACGAGATAATATTGCAGTTTGTGATGCAGTATCTGAATTTAACGTTGTAACTTTGCAAACACTTGAATTTATGCAACAAGAAAATAAAATTTATCTGAACAGCATAGCGAACAAATTTAACAATTTATAAAGATTTTAGAAGGGTATATCAAAGAAAAAGAAGAAAAATAATGTTGTACAATTTGGTGCAGAAAAAAATCAAACTAGCTCGTAAACGCCGAGAGCAATTCATTCGTAAAAAAGGTGTTTCTTATAAAGCAGGAAACTTTTAAATTGTTGATCACGTATGCATTATTTTAATTTATTTTATTTTTATTTATATATTACTGTATTATATTATATTTTAATTTTTATAACATTGATTGAATGCTAGAAATTTAACAAAATTTAATTTGTAAGAAAAGCAATTGCAGTCAACAGTGAAACTTCGAATTTCTCGTAGTTTTGCACGCTTTATTTTAGTAATGCTTTATTTCCCATATCTGAAATTTCAACACGTAATTACTATAAAAAACATTCAAGAAACTTATTTAAGCAAATTATTGGTTGTAAATTTCCATTTTTTATATATTTTATTTGTGAAATTTTGTTCATTATCAGAAGCTTTAAATTAAAAAGTGTTTTTTTTTTTTGCATTCTCTTCCATTTTGGAACAGTTTTTAATATTTAAGCTTTTAAATTATGAAAAAAATAGTATGAATTTTGTTATATTTGTTTATTATTAGCATGAACTGTGCATGGAATTAAATCTAATTGTTGTTTAATTTTTAAAAAAATTGTTAAGAATGTTTTTTGAAATATTGACCTTTTTGTTGGTTTTCTTTTATATATTCATTATACAAGTATATTCTTTTATTCGTGTAAATTTTTAAAAAAAAATTATGGTAAGCAGTTTTAAACAAACTAATTAACATTCCATAAAAGTTTCAGATTATTGGAGGAATTTTTTATCATGCTATTCAAGGAATGAAAACTTTAAACTCATTTTTCTCCATGTTGAATTTTTGTACATATAATGTTATTCAAAACTCTAAGGCTTTTTTGATAATTGAAGTAAGGATTTGAAACTTTGTATACATGTTCTAAATGTATGTTTTGTAAAACTGTGCATGAATTAGTCTAACATGTTTAGTACTTTTTCTAAGAAAATTGAAAATCAAAATTAATGTTTTTTCGAGAATTTTTGGAAGTTTAACAATAAAAAAATTAATAAAAAATTAAAGAGCAGCAGCAGAAAAAAACCAATGCACAGTTTTATGTAGTATATCATAAGGTACTTGGAAAAAAAAATTTGAAAAAAAAGAAACATATTTAAAATTCTTAAAAATTTAAAAAATGTTTTAAAAATTTTAAAAATTTAAATTTTACAAACATTTGCAAGAAATTAAAAATTTTTGTATGGAGTTATTATTAAATATTAAACTTTATAAAATACAATTAAAATCAAATGTCAAATATTAAAAATAAAAAAATTGTAAAGATGGTACCGTGTCGCCTTAAATGGTCAAAATGGAATACTCGGATCCTTATTCCATTTCTTAGTATTTTTGTGTGTTTCTGCGTTCAACGGCCCATGTGAAGAAAGCATATAATTTATAGATACATAAAAAGATACATTTTTTTACTCTTGAATTTCAAAAGTGTAGATTAATAATATATTTCTTTTGACAATTTATGAATATAAATAATAATACTGATTGCACAAAATAACCTTCAAAAACCTTTGTATAACTTCCTCAGAAATCACAGATAAACCACCACCACCATATAATTATTAGATTTTTTGCAAAATGATATTTTTTTGTCCTATATTAAGTATTTAACTGTAGCCATGTTCATAACCGGGTAATTTATTTATTTGTAATACTCGACTAAATTTCATATTTTTATATTGAGAGCATTTATAACCCTGTGCACCACAAAGCATAACACGGGGGCTTACATAGAAGTAAGCGTGAAGCAAGACATCACAAAGGAAAGAAGCATTACAGCATAACCATCCATACCTTTTGCGGGATTCTTACCCAGACCCTACGTCACCGCAGTCAGCGTCCCTAACCACTATACCAGATGGGAGAAAAAAAGATAATAGTAATAATAATTCCAAATCCTAAACCCTAATTGTCTTTAAATGAAATTGCGTAAGAATATAGAAAAATATTCTAAGCCCTGAGAATTCTTGAGAGAAACAAAAAAAATTATTTTTTAACCCGGTAACGAACAAACTGTTTTAAAATCGAAATTTTTGAAAAATATTTTTAAATTACATTGCATATATTATAAAAAGAGTAATTATGAAGTTGTATCCAATTTCCGTATTTAGCAGCTGAGATAATAGGTGATCTATAAATAGATCGCTGGGTGCTTATGGTAGTAAAAGACCAAGTAACTTTCCTGTAGTTTTAAATTATAAAATTACAAATTTAGGGGGGGGGGATGTAACTTTTGTGAATTTAAAAACAACTAATGAGATTTAAAAGAGAAAATATTATTTTACTGATCTAAACTTACTTAGTTACAGTTTTATACAGCGAAATTGTAAAAGTTAAGTGTGATATAATGGAAAACGTTTCAGACAATGAGATACATTACATTTTGTACAAAATGACAGAGGTCAACCCTTCATTTTTGAAACTGGAATCTTCTTGGGTTTTGGTCTTTTCCCTATAACATGGTATTTTCTATCTTAACGCACAGAGTCTATTACGTTTGATCTTGATAAAATCATCTGAGTTCTTCCAATGCCTTTCTTAGAATTTGTTCCCCGTTTGAGGTACGCAACGGTGATATATCTTCCCGCGGATGTCTCTTTTATACTTTTTTATATTTCTTCCATGAGTACACAAATTTCTACATTACCAGACAGATTTTTTACCGATGGAGTAGTCATCGGTAAAAGAAATTCTCTTCGTCAATTAACTCTTCCACATCAGGCAGTAAAGCAATTATATCAGACTCTATTTCCTTAGAAAACATATATTCTAACGCTTCTTTGGAGGTGTGAAACACTTTACGCCGAGACATTCTAGAAGATATTTAACGGGAGGAAAATGATATTAGTTACCACTAACGCCCAGTGATCTATTTATAGATCAGCATGTTTAAACTTACATTTTAATAATAAAACCAGTTATTTTTCTATTATAAATAAGCCAGAATAATTAAAGATGTATTAAAAAAGTAAAACTCATGAAAAGCGTATAACTTACTTTAAATTGTTTTCCCTGTTGTATACAAAATTGAAAGCTGCACTTTGAAGCTTCAAAATTGCGAAAATCAGACGCTAGCTGCTGGACTGCTGTGGAAAAGAACGCTTCAAATCTCATTTAGGGGTTTGGTCACATGTGTAAGGAAACCAGCCAATGACAATACGAAGTGATTAAAATATATCGTTTTCAATGGAAGTTCTGATTGAGAGGTGATCTATAAATAGATCACTGGGCGGTAATGGGTTAAAGAAAGAGAGAAATTCGTTTCACAGATACTTATAAACGAATAATAGGAAGATTTCCCTTGATTTTGTAATTAGAATCGTTATAATATTACTTTACTGAAATCTTCCATAGACACTGACAACTTACACAGGGCAGGTCAATTTCCTTCCATTTATCACGTGACGATACGTACAAACATCGTGGGTTACAAATTTGGGTACTACATATACGCGCAAACAATAAATAAATTTAATTAAAGTATGCTCTTTAAATCGGTCTCTGTACAATTTAATGTGGATTTTCAATGATTATTTTGTCTCTTTTCATAAAGTATAGATAAACATATTTTCAAATAATTGCTGAAGAAGTACTTGAAAACAGATTTAAGCTAAAAAAATAGAATACCAAAATTATGAGATAGCTTCAGTTTTTAAATGAAAACCAGTTTTATAAAATGACTATTTTATAAAAAAAAATATGCATTTTAATTTCATTTCAAAAACAATAATTGTAGGAGTTTTTAAAAATGATTGCAGAATAATAGATGAGAAATAAGAAATTGCTTCCAGATAACCATTTATGTAATAACATCACTCACTAAAATCCTCTTGGCATTTCAAGTAAAGGAAGCTTGTGTTCACTCCGGCGAAATATCTTTATCCTCTCTCATATCTACATTATAACTGTTATCTAACTGCAATAATTATATATCACATAAAAGGAACTATATGTTTTCCTCTCACTTTAAAATGCTTTTATGATCTATTTCTTGTACAAACATGGTTTTCAATATTTACAAAAGCAACTAATAGGATTTGAGTTGTGCAGAGAAGAATTTAGGGTAGAAAGTGTAAGTATTTTCAAACGTTCGAGTCATTCAATCGTATTGTTATATTTACTAGGAAATAGTAAAAATATGTATATCCAACAAACCAGTATATCATAAATCAGAAATAATACAGCGAGTTCATTTTAACTTTTTAAAAAAGTAATCATATTTGATGCTATGCAATAAAATTGATAGGATTGATATAAATAAATATATATCACAAAGAATTATTAATAGCATTTGAAGAATATAAAACCTAGTCTAGACTGTAGGCAGAGAGAAAGGTTCAATAAATTATGGTCTTAAATCAATTGTCTCGCTATGAAGAAAAATTAATTTTCCTTTCTCTTTTTTTGACTTATCTCCCCCCCCCCCCCAATTCCAATTTTAGTAAAAGCTGTTTTAACGTTTTCCTATAATTTTATGGATAATATCATTTTTCATTATTTAATTTTTTTTCAGTCTCTTAAAAATTACCAAATATAGATACTTTCTTCTAAATAATGAAATTATAAAGCAGTAATATTTTAATGGAACTGTATAATTTTTGAAATTGTTTTAAATGTAACAATTAAAAGCCCATATGTTCACTTTTCTTTTGTTTAAGCGCAAAAAATATATATATATTTTTTTTTAAATCTATATATGTTGAACGCATGAGGGCATTTGAGACAAATTCCAAGAATATAACGCGTACAATTTTTACATCTTACAAAATTATTCATTATATATAAATGATCTACAAATAATGCCAAGGAAATTTCGTAATAAAATATCTTGGTAAATAAATTACTCAGACGAAATTCTACTTTGCGTTGATTCGGTTTATAAAAATTCTCATACAAAAGTAAATTTGAAGACGTGCATCTATAGATACAAACAAAAGGCTTAGCAATAAAACGTGTTTATTACAAATACAGAAAATAACTCCTTCTTCTTCAAGAATCTCATCCGTATTTAAAGGGAAAAATTAACAAATTTTTTCTGATGAAAAATGCATTAAATGGCATGTCGATTTCCCATTCTTCTTCTAAATAGGAAACAATTGCACTTCCCTCCTTGTATTTCTGCAGCATTATCTGCTATTCATGAAATTAAATGTTCGAAGTGCATCCCACATTTTATAAATCATGTTTTAGGAGTGAATAGTATAATCCCTAAAGGAGTCTCATATATGTTCTTCCCTTTCAACGGAATACAATTGAAGTCCTTTTTATACCCTTCTTTTTATGTTTGAAAGCATATTTTGCCTTGGTAGACAACGTGGTATATAAAGCAATAAATGAAATAACTAATTCCGGTATACGTAGAGTAAAGAAGAAAAACGCAAACAAAGTGCAAAATTAGTTAAGTTCTACAAAATTACTAAACATGATAGAAAAAAATATTAAAGCTTCTCTTAAAGGAACAATACCTATGAATCAGTAACCCATAGTTAAAGAAATGCAATATGCAGAGAAAAGAACATATTTCGTGTTTTTTTTTAATTAAATGGCAACAAATACTGTGATTTTCGTCTATTTATTTGGTGTCTTTAGAACATTAAAAATATAAATAACATTTAAGGGGGGGGGCAGTCGGTCATTGACGGACCATTTTTGAAAATGCATGAAAATAACAATTCTAGCCAAAAAAGGATGATTGAAAGTCTAAAAAAACATAGATTTTATTCATGCAGCATAAAAATTCAAAGATATTGCATTACTACCATTAAATTGAATCACCCCGCAAGTCACTTAAATCGCCTCAAAGCGTGCGTATTGCTGAGTGGAACGGAGAAGTACGTCAGAAGAGTAAACTTTTGGAAGGGGTACCCAAAGCACGTGAAAGCCATTCTATTGTGCTCAGCTAAGTCCTGCGAGAAAAGGGATAAGACAGACGTCTTTCCTTGGACAAAGTCCAAGGAGCTTCATTTTTTTTACCATTGAAACTGCATACTTCTCGTCCTTATAGTTTTGATGATTACTGCAAATCATGCTGCATCGTCTATCGTACAGAATAATCAGGAACACTTTCGGGATTAAGGCCGAGGGTCTCTTTCAAAAAGTAATTTACAGTCTTTTTTTATGCTAAAAATCCATTAAAATCCTACAGTGGAAATCACTATCTCTCTCCTCTCTCTCTCTCTCTCTCAACAAGAGTTACTATAGTCAAAATTAATCAAAATTTAGATATTTAATAATTTTAGATATATTCTTAAATACCCATGGTATAAAAGATATTGTAACCCAAGAACAAAATTAATAATGACTTTGAAACTAAAAATTAGATACTACCAATATCGACTTGACAGACCATCTGGAGTGAGGCGGCTTATGCTTCTGAGAAGTTGTATCAACTACAAGGGCATTCATTTTGTAACTCATGGGCATTTTTGTCAACTAAGGAGAAAAAACCGCTTTATATCTATGATGTTTACCACCCCCTAACAAATC
>BMAO01020227.1:0-20663 GCA_019973975.1 Trichonephila clavata
GAAACTCAGCCCACGGGAGTGAAAGGATTTTTTGATGTCAGTCTAAATATATTTACACGCTCTGGCTTATCTCCAAAGATACAGGACTTCCCTTTGGATTCCCTTTCTTTTTATTCCGATTTACTCGCCGCTGTCGCTCACATTAATTGCCGGATGGACTTGCAGAGCCAGTGCTGCAACCGCTGTGAGTGTCTAAAGGCAGTGTATGACTTCTAAGTTTCTCTCGATTACAAAGGCGACAACGAGTAACAACAGCATTGGAAACTTCCCATTTCGTTTGATGGGATCTTAATGCAGCTAGATTACAGAGGTGGGGATCATTAGGTTTTGTTCCCTGCTCCGTTCCTTGACTCACAACGTTCGGGGAAAGGTTTATTTCGGTGGATCTGGATGTGGAATGGGGAGTTTGGGTAGATCGCTGAAAATTCTGAATTTACTGAAACGAGATTAAGGAACGTTGGTGCATGTTTTGGGTAGTTTGTGTATAATAAACTATAATTTAGCCTTTTTGTGATTTATAATAGAATTTATATTTTACTTTTTAGATTCTTTTTTTATTATTTTTAAAATGAGAAGAAGATAATAGAATGGACAAGCATAATTTTTTAATTAGTATAAATTTAAATCTAAAATTAAATCTTTGAGCTTTTTTTTAGATTTTTAAACACGGGATATAAATAAATATATGATAAAACTTGCTTTCAAGTAAATAGGAATCTCTTACGTATTTAATGATTTACAATAATTTTTAAGAATGTTTTATCCTTTGTCCAAAGAGGTAAAAAATAATTTTGCTGCAGTTTTTACATGGAAATAAATATTGATATTTGTCCACCGTAAAATCCGGTGTCTAAACTGCACCTCGTCATTTGTTTTACGAAGAAACTGTAATGCACCTATGTAATGCTCTTATGTTTGAAAGCCTTTTATTCAAGGTATATCTCAGGTTTTTGAAAAAGTATACTCTTAGAAATTCAACCCTTTAAATTCACGAGGAATGTCATTTCTTTAAAAAAAAAGGGTATTTCTATATTTGTAGAATAACCTTTTTTATGTGCTTATCTCTTTTCTTATTTTTGAAGCTATCAATTTTATACTCGGCGTATAACGCGCATCTTATATTTCAATATTTTTTGTGCTAAACGTGGCGGGCTATACGCCGGATTTTTACAGTATTTAATATTTTAATATTATAACTATTTTTAAAAAACATGTCAGAAAAAATGGAATACAATTTATACAAAATTTATCTGTAATTTCAATTTACTAATTAAATTCCTTGGTATATATTGCTGATATTTTTTTTTATCTTATAGAGGAATTTCTCTAAAATGCGGTAAGCGTGCATACATTTTTTAAGAAATAACATAGTATTAAAGTAAATATCTGTTGTAGAATATAAAAATTTTAAATGATTCAGAACTCAAAAATGTTTTTTTTCATAAAAAAACTTTTCTTCTAGTTTTATGAATTTTTATATCAACAAAAACGAGGAAAAGAAGTCAGTGCCTATTTCTAACACCACACAAAAAAAATGTATTATTTATTCTGTTTTCAAAAACATTCTTTTTATATTTTACTTCTTAAATCACTTTTATTTTTTTTTTCAAATTTTGATGAACGAAATAAGAGTTTATAAATACAGATATCTCTCTACATAACATATTTACTAAATAAAAAAAGGCCATAAAAACTGCACAGAAAACTTTAAAAAAAAAAATTTTCTACGAAAAGTTTTTTTTTTTTGGTTACGTGCAAGAGTATATAATTACAAAACCTCTTATATTCCTTTTTTGTAGGGAAATTAGTGGTTAAAAATAGTAAGTTGAGATAAAAACGAAAATACAAGATTTTTCGCTAAAGAGATATTTAATAACGTGGTAGGGTAAATACTGTATTAAAAAGGAGTGATAGATAGGCAGTTTTAAAATTTTTTCGTACTATTTCTGAATACATGAATTTGTTTCCAAAGGGAAAAAAAGCATATTTTCCTCATTTTGCGATTGTATTCTTTAAACTTTAAACAAAGGTGATTTTTTTATGTACGTGTTCTTATCTCCTTATCTCAATTTCAGCAATCAAATCAAAAATGATTCAAACAAATTCTTTTCTTTTTTCACATTATCAACTAACTCATTAATTATTGCTTTTAGTTAACTGAAATTTAATTTTTTTTAATTGCTGGGGAGGATTTGTACTATGAGAAAATATTTAAATGCCATATTATGCAGTAATATTTTAAAAATAATCTGTAAAAATCAAATATATTAATATTCCTTATAGGGATAAATTAAAAAATCACAATAAATATGAAATATTTATTCTTTTGAGTTTCCGTTGGCTTAGTGGTAGCGTCAACGCTTCTCAAGGTTAGGGTTTGCTGGTTCAACCCCGGCTGGAATCATAGATTTTCTGGATGCCAAAAACTTAGGCCACGCATGTGTCCATGATATGATATGGGGCATGTAAATATCCCTTGAGTATGAATTTGGCTCTGGGATTCGAGGCAAAATTAAATTAAGGCAATATTTAACATCCAACGAGAGGAAAAACTAAATTAATTCGAGCTTCCAAGTTTGGTAGCGAGAGCCTCCTCCAGATGGTGCCACCAATGAAATGGCTTCCATTCTTGAGGCTTGCTGTGTCCTGTAAAGGCTCAGTTGCTAATATGCAACCTTATAGAAAAAAAATATTTATTTGAATATATGAAATTTTCGAAGTCTTAATTGGGAATTACGATACATATGTTATACACACACAAACACACAAATATTATCGCACTCAAATACATACACGTATTGATATATACTCAAAAACACACACAATAATACATACACACTTAAATGTACAATCCTAAAGACTGAAAAATATGTTCAGCATTTCTGAAGGGTGAAGCGTGGCCACTAAAAGAAAGCTGGCCTTTTAGTGGCCATGGTCGCTAATTTGTAGTCGGCTTTGTCGAGTCACGGGTTCGAGTTTTGGTGCTACTGATGACCTGCCGTGTACAGAAGCTGATGCACGTTAAATTTGTCGTGACTCAAAGTCTTTTTGTGGCATGGTGGTGGAAGCTCGGAGAGGGAGTGTCAGCTCAGGTGTTCTCTTCGTCCCTTGACCATGGTTCAACATTAAGAGGTCCATCAGTAACAGCCCTCGTATTGCTTTATAGCATGATGTAAATTAAAATAAAATCAAGATGTTTTTTTAACTGTAGCCCTTAACTGGTTTGCCCGAACTACCGAAAGCTGGCCACAACCGGTTTGGCCGTATGCGAGAGCTGATATTTTCTTCCTTCTACATATTTTTAATTCTGATAGTGAGATTATTAGTCCTAGAGTTTTTAAGAGATGCAGTCTGTCCATAATATACTGAAATACTTCTAATCGGGATTTCCTTTGTGGTGAAGGTGAGAATTCTTTTCATTGAAGGCAGGAATTTAGATTCCTGAAAATATTCGATAAAGACAGGGAGTGGCAAGGCAATGTGCAATTTGTTTCTCGAGAAGAAATCAAATGGAAAGATAATCTAAAAAAGTCGATATTATCTCTGTCTTCATTGCAATGTAAGACTTAGTATTGTTACGTGGATCGGGGTTCGAGATTTAATGCAAATCAGTCTCAAACAACAAGTCAGTTATTTAAGAGCGATTGAGAAATTTATTGTCGCAAAATCAATCCTTGAAATACAGGATGCAGCAGCAATGTTCACAATAAATCTCAGAAGGTTTTCACACCTTCAAACAGTCAGATACAATTATCAGTATCTAAATACACGTATGTAAAAGATTATTCACAAGCACAGCCAAGCTAATCCGGTCAAGGCAAGTTTACTAGTTTGTAGTCAGAACCAGACTGACTCGTTTCGATCTACGAATGTTTTTTCGGGTACATGGGTTTCTGGGAACCCTCAAACCCGTATCTTGCTTGAAAAAGTTCATTAGATGATATTGTGAAGTAAAGTTTTCATGCTGGAGAGTAGGTGCTTTGCCATTGGACGAGCGTTGGCGGGCCGGTAGGCGGGGCTTTGAGGCGAAGATCTTGGTTTCCATTTCAGGAATCTGGTGGACGAGAGAGCGTCTTCCTATTGGATGTTGTGAAGTGGAGATAATGGCTCAGAATGTCTGCCCAAGTGGAAGTAGACTGACTCGTTTCAGCGAGATCGCTCTATTTATAGACCCGGTGGAAACTTCGAGAAAAATCAGTGCGTCATAGATCGCGAAATTAGTGGATTTCTCCACTAATTTCTAGAAGAATCAGAGGGTCCCGAATTCGCCAACATGGTCACCAATGTCGTCAGATTGGTGGCCAATATGATCGCCAAAAATGATCCCAACTTGGCATTATCGCCAATATTTCGCAAAGTTCCTATAGAATCGCCATTATAACGTAAGGGACGGCGTTGCTTGTGAATATTTCAGATTTAACATAAAATAAGTATAACATAGAGTATTATATGCAATTCCATCCAAATAAGATTATTTACACTATTTTATACAAAATTCGGACAGTATTACACCATGCTTCAAATTGTGTGTGAACATGCAACACACGCAAAATCCTCAACCGTTTGAAAACAGGTATGGACATGAATTCCTTTTGTAAAAATGAGAGAAAATCTTTTAAAGTATATGAAGCAATCTTCATATATGCAGAAAGTACTTATATAAAAATGAAACACTTAAGGGTTGTGTTCCATAATATAAATAATAAATTGTATGAACATTTTGAAATGGAAAATTAAAATAAAATTCTTCCATTTTTGCTTTCTCTGTTGAGTACGATGTTAGTTATCTTCCATAAAAAAATGAGCCTGTTTTTGGAACATTTTGAGCAAAAACATTGACTGCTTAAGGGCTTAAGCCTTAATCACTCTAAAATAATTAAAATATTTTTGATGGGTAGTAAAAAATTATACTTTAATGTGTGACACTCTAAGACCTAATAATCTTTTTAAGAGTACCGAATATTTTAAACAAATTTTCGATGTTTCATTCTTATACAAAATTTTCTAAAGATGAAATAATTTCTTTATTCGATTTTAAAATACAGTAAAATACTTTTAACGCTAAAACGCTTAAGACGAAATATCGGTTAACCCAAAATATTAAAACGGTCCTGACAAACTACTATTTGTATTTTCATGCATTTTTCACCTCTTAACTC
Source organism: Trichonephila clavata (assembly GCA_019973975.1). Lineage (NCBI taxonomy): Eukaryota > Metazoa > Arthropoda > Arachnida > Araneae > Nephilidae > Trichonephila > Trichonephila clavata. The sequence goes on from BMAO01020227.1 coordinate 5,160, forward strand.
TGAACGAAATCGCTTTTTCTAAAAGATTTTTCTTTTGGGAATGAAAAAAATACGGAAAACACCAGCCGAAGTTTGAGAAGTTTCTGTATTATTGAACTCTCCAGTGCATCATCGGAAGAATTCGTTAGAGTACATGATGATGTGTGTTCTGTCCCAATTATGGCAGACAAAGACATTTGGGAGTTTGTTCAAAGCTCAAAAAATCATTGATGCAGATTCCGACGACAAAAGTGAAATGAATAATGCTGCTCCTGTTCCCACGTCATCGAAATGAGAAACATCGTTAAAAGAATGCGCAGCTATTTAGACTCATATTCCAATGATAAATAATAAAATGAAATCGTCTGACAATTTGATGTTAAAATAGACAATGCTATGAAAAATATCAGATCATTTTCCAAAAGCTCAATAAATGTTTTGTTTTTTTAAAAAAAACTTGATTTTGTATTATATTTCATTAAGTTCTTGTGAATGTTTTTGTTTCATTGATTTTTATTAAATGCATACAATTCAGAATATGTGAAATGTACTCTTATAAACTTAATTTTGTTGAAAACATGTTTCTGTTTTGCAATATCTTTTAACTCGAAATAATGTTTCAGTCCTCTCTGTTTCGTGTTAAACGATTTTCTCTTTATTCATAAATGACTCAAATAAACATGGAAGACGTACAAAGATTTATCTTAAGTATAAAACACAGCTCCCCCCCCCATTTAATCCCAAAAATTAGGACAGGATATAACAGACTGAAGAATAAAAGTTTTTTCTCAAAGTCCATTTCCGATTTGAGATTGATACTCGACTAAGGAGAAGCCTTAAGAGTGAAAAGAAATGTATAGGTACAGTGTACTGCTAAAATGAGAAGCCTCCAAAGTTGTTCTTCATTTCAGGGCTTTAGAAACATTCTGTTGAAGAATTTCCAGCCTCCCCGTCGTATGCCATGGCATCGCCGTAAGTATCAGAAGTTGTTTTTTGAATGTCGATTCGTTTTGAGTATTGTATGATTCTATTTTTATTCCAGATAATTCTCCAACGCAACATGTTGTGGTGTAAAGAGTAACTAATGTGATACTTTTAAAATTCAATGTAGCCGAAATTCTTTTTTAGGTTACGGATTTGGAAGTGCAAATGTTTCAAATTTATTTTGTTTGATAAAATATAAATTCAAGTTAATTTTGACTGCATAATTTTTTAAAAAATGTAATTTATATGAATACAATATTTTTGAGCTCACTTTTGATATTTATATCGCTAAAAAATGAGAAAAGGTAGAATGCGATAAATTTAAATTTTAACTCATTTTTACCACCCTTAAAGAAGTTTTTGAAAGTTCTTTTAAAAAGTTTTGCTAAAATTGTAGTTTTTAGTGCTATCTTGTAATATATGTGTAGTAATTGTATTTTTTGATAAAAAAAATTGTTAATGTTATATACATGCAGTCGGAACCCGATTTACCGAACCCCTTGTTTAACGAATTTCGCGAGTTAACAAATTTTTCTCTTTCACCGATAAAAATGAAGGCAAAAAACCCTATTTAGAGAATAATAAACCCCGATTTAACAAATTATTCAACACTTGAAAATTATTTTTTTTTATAATTTGTAGTAGAAAAAAAATTGTTTTTTTTATACAGATGAAATATCCAAACGAGGATTTTTTTCAAATGACATATCCTTTTTGTCCAGAAACAGAAAAAAGACTTATCTTGTAAGCAGCAAATTCCGACGGGAAAGGGAGCTGTAATCCTTATAAAACTTTACTGGTGCAGATAAGTCAAGAGTGTAACCTATCATGTGAGTTTTGAATAGGACAGGAAATTCCATTCTGATCTAATCCCATTCCACAAAGCGGGGATTTGCTGATGGACTGTCTTTTTGTGCAAGTGAAGTTGAACAAATTGTTGATTTGTCGGAGTCAGTGAATAGCGATTCTTAAGCAAATACTGTGATATTAGAACTCCTCTCAAAACTGTTGCTTTTTCTAATGCTTTACATTGTTTGGAAACTGTGAGAACATACCTTATGTAGCAGGATTTAAAGGACGAAATATTTATTCTCTTCATAAAGTCGAAAAACACAAAAAGACTGTCAATCATCTATTAGTCAGTATTTTAAAATTTCTAATTAACTCGTGCATAATAATTCTCTAATATTATTTTTGGCTCCTGAATAAGAAGTGTGTAATTTCTAACTGTGGATTTTTTTTGTGTGTAGTTTCTTATTATTGAATTTCCAAAAAGTAAGTGCAAAAAGTGTGTATTATTTTGGACCCCAATATAACGAATAACTTCGATTTAACGAAAAGTGAATAAAAATACTAGACTCTAACTTTTCTTACTTTTAACACTGAAAATATACGTAGCAGATTAAGAAAAAGGGCATTTTCTAAAAATATACATATAAATTATATTTTGAGAATTATGAATAAATACATTATATTAAATAATGTAAGTCAAACCGGCTATCATAATTTATTTACTTCTCGTTCTTAACAATGCAGCAAAAAACAGCACGTTTAATGTACTAACACAACTGTAAAATATACACTCAAACTGTGTTTTCACACTGTTTTAAAATAACACAGTCAAAGTAAAAACCGTATTTATTTTACACGCGGCTTATTCACTCTTACACATTTTAGTACTGTTGATTTTAAGCAAAAGAAAGAGGATAAAATTTAAAAATTCATTGCTGCTTTAATTTTTTAGGGTTTAAATTTAGTGCAATAATGAAAAATCATTGTTTTAAACATTGCCGCAAACGTAAGACGCGCCCTAAAATTCTAAAAAAAATCTGAAGCACTGCCAAGATTTATATATAGAACTTGTAAATCCAAACACAAAATAAATAAATAATAGATTATCTGATGGAAATGTTTGTATCACAATATATTTGGGAAACAAGTTCCAAGTTTGGGAATAAGCAGAGAACAGCTAGAAAACCAATAATTAATTAATATTATTTGCTGTAAATTATCGAGAATTTTAAACATTATGAAGGAGGGGTAATACAAACGCCGATTCACATGGAGAGAAGATGCCGAGATATGCAAATGATTAGCATTTAAGCGCAGCTTAATCGAATGACTCAAGGATGAGAAAATGACATCTCATCTCAAACTTTGTATCTAAGAAAAGTTACACAGTTGGTTTATCATTCGAAAATCGCATTTGAATGTTAGTAGGCTGTGATAAGAAGAAATGGCTGCCAACACGTATCAAAATTCGCTGGCGACAGGATAATGGCTTATTGAGAGTGAGATTTATCGTTCCATGTTATTATAACTCGGATTGGTCGAAATCCAACCGGTGACATGCGAATATGGAATCGAGGGATCCAATAGGGTCATTCTGACTGACATGCAGGATCTCTCAACGCCCCCTCCCCCACTAAAGGCCTTATCACACGTACACGTTTAGAGCAATTTTCCACCCAATTTCAAGTTTCTACTTGCTGCCATAGCAATGGCTCCAAACAACTTTTCCCCAGTGATCTGAAAAAGTTGATTCAAATAAAAGTTACTTGAAATTCCAGCCAATGGGGTTCTTCGCGCTCTATGTCATAAGCAAGATGGCGGTAGAGTTGGTAGCTTCGGTTTCATCAAACGCATCAGATATGGCGTATAATATTTTAACGGTGTATAGTATTTTAAACAGAACGGTGCTCCATTTCTGTTTACGCCCCTCAACAAAATAGAGTACGAAATAAAAGAAATAATATTGGATGGTCGTTTTCGAAGTAGAAAAATTGGCAAGTAATGTTTCAATGTGGAGAAAGAGCTTGGCGGACGTCAGAGCATGTCATTGTGTTTACAACAACCCTTCATCCTCAGATTGGGCGAAAAGTTGGGCCAAAATTTGCACGAAAAATGTATGTGTGATACGGCCTTAACGTCCAATGTTGTCAGGTTGTCTTTGCAGGATCTACAGCCACATCACGGATCTTAAGTCAGGAAGCGTGATTGTTTGCATCACGACAAGTGTCCTCTCGGGCAGTGTGAGATGTTTGTCTGCACTGGGGCCATTATTACAGGTTCCCTTGAAACTGCAGCATAGAAATGTATATTGACTGTGATGAGCCCTGTTTCAAAGCTGGGTGCGTCATCTTTTCAGATGAGTCCCGGTTCTGCATATTGCGACATTTGTGGACGTTTCTGCGCTTGTAGACACGGAGGAGAACAAGTGGGCAACCATCGGGTATACTGCGTGAACACTTCTTGTTCGCGTCGCCGGTAATTATGAACAATTAGCATTATATTTCCCAGATCTTAAGGTCGGTGACTTAACCATATTCTCCAGGTATCTGTGACGTCATCTTTCAGTTAGGTGATGCAAGCTTGTTTGTCGCCTTGTTTGTCCTGTCCTAAAGGGTGTTCGATTGTTCAACAGACCAGAACATTTTTCATATCTATCTCCCACTAAAAATATTTGTTCATGTTTGGCCGCTACTGCTGTCCAGCTACTACAGTTTTTGAAGCGTGTTGCAGACTTAAGCATACATGGAATGACTTGCCTGTTTACGTCATCTAATCCTATTTCTATTTTATATCTAATAGGGTTTATATACTATTGTATTACTGTGATTCTACTACTTTGAACTAACTTGGTTTGCTTATTGTTTAGAATTAAGTTACAATTATATATATATATATATATATATATATATATATATATATATGTGGGAATTTCCACATAGACGGCACTCTAGAGGGCGCTGGCGACGCGAGCCACCAGCGAGCGACTGACTAGAGGGAGATTAGCGAGCGAGAGGTCTAGACGAGGAGGTCAGAGCCAACGCTGCTAAGAAAAAAGGAAGCAACCGGGATCTAACTGGCCGTGTAGGGACCAAGTGACCCGATGCTGGAAGGATAGTCACGTGAAGGTGACACATCCATCGCCTGAATTCAATAAGTGAACAGGAACTGAATAAGAACATCCATCATCTGAAGGCCATACACCGTTGTGAACCGTGGTGTGATAATTGTTAAGTGAAAAGACTGAGAAACTATTACTGAATAAGAGAAGAAGTAATCGAAACGCTGTAAATAATATCTGTATAGTAGAGTGTAGTAATGTAATTGTCCACATTAAACGTTAGTATTAGTTGAAAACAGAGTAATCATTGTAAATACCCCTAGAACTCCGTGTCACAACCCCACATATATATATATATATATATATATATATATAAATATAAATAAATAAGAGAGAGAGAGAGAGAGGGAGCAATTAAGCAAATTATTTATAATTATTTATATTGTATATATGATAGATTATTTATTACTTTTTACACTTTTCGAATAAAACGATATTCTTTATTTAATCTTAACACTTTTTTGGATAATGCGTAAGGCCCGCTCTTTTTACTATACAAATCTAACATTTTTATGGAATATGTAATAACCCCTCCCTTTCTACCTTGTGACCCAGCTAAAGGTGAGGGAGGAAGTGAAGGATGATTCGACATGATAATTTCAAATTATTTATTGAATGTTTAGATCAACCAATAGGAGGTGAAACACTATCTGCCTTCATCGCATTATCTTATTATAAATTTTTTCTCGCGCTTTGCTAATATTACAAGTCGGTTTGAGTATAAAATTCGATTACGAACCACAAGATTAAAATAAAAATTTTCAACGTAACCTTAGAAGAATAATAGGAACGCCACATATACAACAGTTTAAGAAGAAATAAAAATTTAAAGTAATTAAAATTGTCCTATAACATATTAAAAATTGGATTACAGTGTCATATCAAATAATACATCTCAAGTCTTTCTTTTACAAAAAATGCCATTGCTTATAAAATAATATTGCACTGTTTGAGAAGACTTTTGCTGCTCGTTTTTACAATAAGAATTAAAAAATGAAGAGTGATTGAGCGTTTTCCTTTTTATTCAGAAACAAAAAGAAATTTCCAAACTTTAATGAAAAGGTTTAGTATGGAAAATATTCCATTCTTCCAAAATGTAATACTATGCAAAGCTTTTCGTAGAATTTTATGGAACGATAGAGAGATACAAATTAAGTCTTTTCATTACTTTATTAAAATCGTTTGGTCGCAGCAGAGGTAAAAAGGAAATGAAAGTAAGAAGAAATTAGAAATTCTGGAAACAAAATAGCGACCCAACATTATCTTAATATTCTTAAGAAAGAATTTTTTATTTTTATTCACTCTTTTCTTGGATTCCTGATCACATTTTAACCATAATAATGAACTGATTAGAAAAATATCTTTTATTTTTCTTTGAGTCTCACTTCAATATTATAAGTAATTTAAGATAAACATCTGTAATTTAATTTTTGAAAATCAGGCTTGAATTCTGACGCGCAAAAATTATTTTACTGCATAAATAAGATTAAAATATCATAATTGTTGTTTTAATTCCCTCGGACGTATATGAGTTTAATTTTATATTTAATTTAAATCTTCTGCCTTTATATTTTCAATTTATTATATTAAATTAGTTCATACTTATTGAATTATAGAATATCTAAACCAATTTTCTTGATTAAAAAAACTCAATAATCAAATATTGAAAAAACTGAAACGGGAACACAAGTGTAAGCTAATGAAAAAGGCAAACATCTGAAAATTTTTAGTACAATTATGGGTTAATAACAATTTATTTCAGAAACAACTAGAATATATTAATAGTTTTTCTGTGAAAAAAAGTCGTAATCTCTTTTGAAAAACTGAGACCAAATACTACGAATGCAAAACAAAACAAATATTCTTGGAATTTTCTTGAATGAATATATTCTTGAATATATTTGAGCATTTTTTATAATACTCATATCTGAATGAATTTAGAAGAAAAATAATTATTGTAATAATATTGGAGTGTGATATTTTGAAATATTTTAGGATGAAAAAATTAAAATGAAATTTTTAAAAAAATGATATTTCAAGTAAGAAATGCATATCTTTAGCTTTAAACGGGATAAAAGCTTTATAAGTCACAAAAGCATTTTGTACAGAAATGTTAAAATTACTCTAGTATTTTTATGTCGTATATATTATATATGTTGTGCAAATTGGAATGGGTAGAATTTTTTCTCTATATATATCTATTGGAATCTAGCCAAGAATAAAATGGACTATTGTAATTTTTTTCTCTATGAAAAAATTATAGAAACTATATGTATACGAAAGTATGTCGTTTTAGCATCACTGAAGAAACAATTATTCTTAGTATAAAGCAGTGAAAGGAACATACATTTTATATTTCCTTTGCAATATCTCTGATTTATGGATCTTTATACAATTAGACTATTATTATTATATAAACAAAAAGAAAATTAATCGCCTGCAATAAATTCCTTCTTTAAAATAAAAACCTTTGAAAACTTGAATTAAAAACGCATATTCTTGAATTTTTAACACCATATTCGACTCTGCAAGCGATGTGCCGTGTGGATATTATAGCAAACTTTCCCTACTTTCGAAATTCCCAATTATAATACTCCCTCTTCCCCAGCAATCATGGTCACGAACTCGTGGTTATCATTGTCAAGTCGCGAATCCAAATCTTGATGCCCCACCATGTAGGGGCGGGGATGACGTGTATTAAACATGTTGTGGCTCAAAGTCGCTTCGTTGGCGTGGAAGTTCGGAGACAGGGATGCCACCTCAGGTGTCGTCCTCGTCACTTGATTGTGGTTCAGAATAACGAAGTCCGTCACCGATAACCCTTTTTTTTGCGTGATGTTCATAAACACTTGAATCACGAAGCGAAAAAGAAGTCTCAACACACATCGTAGGCTTATTCTAAACAATTTGCAAATAAACTACCGTATCTTATTTTCCATACATTTTTTTCAACTATTTTATTAAATGTTTTTCAGTGTGACTGTAGTTTGGTATTTACACTATTGCAGACCTATTATGTTCCCCAGAAGCTAGTATCACTTTTTAGTGCGGCACCGTATAGGTGGAATACCGATTACCGCAATGTAATTTTGACGCCTAGTTTCCTCCCAGAGGGAGGCACCTGTGCTTTGACAATGCGAAATGGCCCTCGGAATTTAATTTCGCCGAGAGCACCCAAGGAAACTAACATGCCGCATAAGCATATGGTAGCGACGCTGTTGATTTTCTGTGTCATGAAAACCATCGACTTGAGCAGGGTCGAACCCGCAAACTTGGGCGTACAAAACCAATGGCAAACCAACTACGCCACCTAGCCGGACAATGTTGCCCTTTGTTTGATACATTTTATATCTCTCTGAACAAAAGGAAAAGAATTTTCAAATTCGAGTTTTGACCTAGTTTCAGCGACATAGCTGAGCGCGCAGTAATCAATCTACATTCCTGAACGTGTTTGCCGTATTGATGACATTTCTACTGTCGCTTAACAATGCGGCTTTAGCACGGGCAAAAAATTCCATTTGATAAAAAAAAGATTGAGAATTGAATGTATGTGATGAATTTCAGATTTTTGAATAGTCGGCCAAAATTCATTGGAATGAATACCATAAATAATAAAGGAATTAATATTGGTATTTTTTAAGAGTATCCGAGGACTATTACTACTTAAGAATGAAATAGCTGATGTAAATTTTTATTAAATGATGAGAAAATTTTAAAAATAAGTAGTAAATTTGAACGTTAAATGAAATAATTATTTTTGATACATTTTAATCATATGCATCAAGAAATATAACGTATGATCGAAACAATAGCTAAAACTGCTAAAATTTATTTTTAAAAAATATATTTAATGCATTTATAGCATACAGTTTTTATAAAAAATATTTTTCAAATAAAATGTTTATCTAGATAATTTAAAATATACAAAAATACATGGAGGGCAGTTTATATTTCTTTGTTTTCAATAGTAAACAATTTGTATTAATATTTCTATTACTTATTAAATGTCAAGATAATCCACTTTATTGCTGCATGGTTAGTTTGTAGCATTTTGTTAATGCTACATAACTGAACATTAAGAACTTTTCAACCAAATTAACTATGCACAAAAATTTATTCAATGTAAACATTTTAAAAGAAATGACAGAAAGAGATTTCACGCCGACCTAGCTAGCCACAGACATAAACAGTTTGATTATTTAATTTTAATTTTAAAATGCAACAGTAATTAAAAAGGCCACTTCAATCACAAGTACTTCATCCAATCTATTTGTTCGTAATTTGACAATATGATTCAATTTTTAAATTATTTATTTGAAAAAATTTAGATATTATTAGGTTATTAAGTAGGTAAATAGATACTAGCTTTTATTGTACCACCATATAATACATAGTTGTGCATTTTTTTTTTCAAAAAGAAAAATTTCATCCTGTAGACTTATATACACTCACGTCTTTAAATTAAGGATAATACAAGTTCGGCAAAGAAAGAGTAAGAGAAGCAAAACAAATGCGATTTATTTATAAGGCCTTTTTATTAAATAAAAGGTAAAGAGCAAAAATAGGTGCTAAATGTTTGATATAAATTATAAAAATTGCAATTTTTGCAACTGGAGCAAATTCCAAAAGAGGGAAAAAAACCCCACCTATTTACAAAAATCAATTTTACATGCTTGGTATGATGGTTATTACACAGTATTCTCCCAGACGATGCAATATAATGGCATGCTGAGTATCAAATTATCGATCTGATTTTGGGGAATATTACACCACTCATTGCAAGCAATGTCCTCCGAAGTTCATGTAGGTGATGGTTGACGGGCTGAAACTTGTTGTCCAAACATGTCCCACACATGTTCTACTGGAGATAAGTCCAGTGAGAATTCTCGCCAGTCCATACGGTGCTATCCTCCGATTGAAGGCATTATTTTACAATGTGGACGTTGTCATCCATAAACACAAATTGTGCGCCCATGGCGCCCCGAAACAAATGTACATGTTGTTCCAGAATGACATGTCATGGTTTCAATTTGAACATGCAGGTCAGTTCTAGAACAAAATAATCCCCCCTCCCCCTAAACGAGCAAACCGGCACATCGAAACGGTGTCGTTCAATAATGTTTTCTAACGGGTCCTTAGACGAAAGTCCGATGAGAATCAGACTGTAAACTAAACCTGGACTCGTCGGAAAACATCACAGTAGCCCACTGTTGTGGTGTCCACATGCATGCTCTCTACTCCAGGCTAACCGCAGAAGACAGTGAGTTGCAGTAAGTGGAACATATCTGGTAGGTATACGAGCGTATAGACCAATCTGCCGTAAGCAGGGTCTGCTTTTAAACTGTCGTACCAGTGGCTGAAGAGAGCTGACGAGATAGGTCTGAAGCTGTGCTCCGTCTGTTTCTTTTGGCAATAATTGCCAAATACCGATCCTTATTCGGCGTTGAAACTGGGGGTCGACTTGTGCTCTAACGTCTACTTACATTACAATCATTTTGGAATCGTTTCCAAAGCCTGGAGATGACACTCTGAGCGATTCGAAGTTCCTTGGATGCTTCCAGCTGGGTGCGCCCACATTCCTTAAGGTCGATAATTCTACCACGTAAAAGATCATCCAAATGCATCCTTTGTGTCATAACTGTGCTGTTATTGCACTGGAAGGCTTATAAAGCGCTTGCGAACAATTTTACTTCTTTGCTTGTATTCCTTATGTACCCCTCCCTTACACTCTCGTCAATGTGACGCAATATCGGTGTCATCTGGTGGCTTACTGCAATTTGCATGTGATTCTTGAAAATGTGTGGAGTCATTTTACTGGATATATATTTAATTAAGCGTTCGATTTCCTTTTGACTCTGAATTATCTTTTATTTATGGACATGAGTGTAGTAGGCTTATTCAAGATTTTAATATTCTTCATGAATATTCACTCAGTACATTGAACTCAATTAATGAACTTTGAATAATAATGAAAATGCATTTCATAATTTATTCAAATTAAATATGTATGTCCTTTCAAATGAAAAAACATTATTCACCAATATTTTAATTAATGGCCAATTTCCAAATCCAATCTGCTAATAATCAATTCTAACAACGTGTTACAAGATTATGAAGCGCGCCATCTAGTAGAAAACATCTAAATTATTTTGCTCAATAGTAAACCTATAATATTTTGAAAGGCTGCATATATATGTTTGTGTGTTTGTTAACAAATAAATTTGTTTCTAATTAATGTTTTAGTATAAGTGATTAAAGAACGACGAATATAAACTCATCAAATATTTGAATAAAAACCACCCTCTATGAAATTCGCTTAAAAAATAAAATGTGATTTATTTGAAATCTGAGACATATAAGATTTTTATATGAGATATATTTTCCTTGCAGAAAAGCGACATCGGAAGATGAAAACGAAGTGGAAAGGATAGTAAAACGAAAATCTATGACACCAGATTGGGAAGTAAGTTGCTTTTTAAAATCAGTTTCTTCAATAAGCTATATTTGTTTTCAAAATAAAGAACTTAAGCATAATATATCACATTAAAATTTAAGTTGACTCAATCACATTAAATCACTAACTAATGTTGACGAAAGATGTATTGTCATGGCCCCTAGCATTAGTTCCCTAGCGTTCACTTCTTGGAGAATTTCTGGAAGACATTTAGTGGTATACCAGTTTGCTGTTACTTTCTTCAATCCTTCCAACTTGATGGCTTTGACCAATCTTTTGCTTCTGAAGAAAACAGCATACATTTCTTTTTTCATTGATCGTAGTCATTTCACCATTGACGGCGTGGGATCATCTTCAAAGACCTATACAGTAGAACCTGTTTTTGTACAGTTCTTTTTTTTATGCGATTTTTATTTCTGTGCGATCATTTTTTATGCGGTATATGAATTCCAACGACTTTGGCGCCACTGAAATGTTTTCTATCAATGGCGATGAAAAATGTTAGGACCTTCCAGCAAAGTCAGGTTTTGCTTTTAATATTTATAGTCGTTGGACGGGGGATGACCAGAGTGCCTGGCTCTTTCGAGCTTTAACATCTCATCATTTTGAATGACTGTAATGTTATGACTCATGCCCTTTGTTAACATTTTATAAATTGGGTAGATACGTATAACTGGCGTTAGTTAGGCCTTCGGCCCCAAGAGTCCTGAGCCCCTCTCTCTTGAGAGGCGGGGGTGCATGTTACGCCCCTGCAATGTACATATATACACTTCAAGACGCTATGTTCATTTGTTAAAAACAGTCAAACTTTCAATCACACGGTGACATTATCCATAATTTGATAGATTATGAAGTCGGACAAGAAGAACCGGATTCTTTGAGAGTATAATAAAATACATGAAGAGCTTTCCATCAAATTGGATACTTTCCATCAAATTGGAAAGCATTTTCAAAATAGATACTAGTCCCGAAAGAAGTATGAAATTTCACACAAAAAGAGCTTCGATCATTACATATCTGGTTATCGTGACATTTACAATTAACTGACCAATCAACTTCGTCGTAAAAATTTATCTCTTACTTTATGGTGCCAAAAAATAAATCATTAAAAATCTTATCTTCAAGTAAAGAAATTGATTTTTGACTTATTCATCACAGGAAAGTGAGCGCTTTGGATTACGATGAGTAGCAGTGAATGATGTACGTACATTTTGAAAATTTCTCCATTTATACGGTGAGAAACTAAATGTTTTGAAAATGTTTCCATGTGTAATTTAACTATTCATATTGTTATGGAAATATTTTCTGATGAATTTCGTAAATAACTGGTGTATTTTCTAAGTGCGACTTTTTTTTATGCGGTCCCTCTCCACCGCATAAAAAAATTCTATAGTATCTCGACGAATTTGTTTGTTATATGTAAGAACTTATGAAAATTTTGAATAGATATTTTAGTGCGGTTTTTTTATGCAGTCCCTATCTACCCCACAAAGACAAGTTTAACTGTACTTTGATTACTTGACGTGTTGGAACGTCAAAAATAAATAAATAAATAAACCGTATGTACGTTTCATCACCCATTACAGTTTAAGAAATGATGCGGCGGCCACCATCATTTAGCAGTTTAAGGGCTTTTTACTTATTCTAACACGTTCCTGTTTTTTGACGCTCAGTTTGATAATTAAGAACCCAACGGTACACTACTTTTTTCAATTATAAGTCTTCATGAATAATTTTGTGCATGGCTGCGGATCCAATGTTAAATTCCTTCTGTATCAATTGTTAGGTACAGTGATTATCATCCATTAACATGTTTCGTATGGCATACACATTATCCGGGACTACTGCCGACCGCGGCTTTTCTGTGTGTTTTTCATCCTGAAGAGAATTGCAACCTCTGAAAAATTCTTTAAACCATCTTAATACAGTAGCACGACATAGGGATTTATCACCAAATGCTAATTGAAATCGTTAAACGCATTCTTCTTGATTTAATCCCGCTTTCAAATTATAAAAAAATCATAGCAAGATAATGCTCTCGCGTCGACTCCATTTTCTCTTCTGTCTAAACTTTATTCTACGCTAAACAACTTGAAGTATTTCAGTAAAAAAAAATCATCTGTTGTGTTGAAATATTTTGTATTTTCAAATTACACCGTTATTTGTTTTTTTTTTCCTGTAACGTCTAGTCTGTGCGTATATCGAAAATTTCAAAGTTACCCTCGTATTACTGAGATCAAGGCAACCAACCTCAACAGAACAGATCCAGAGCACAAGAAGTGAATTTCACGATAAGAAGCGTTCAAAATTTAGATTGCAAAACGAGTATAAATCTCCTTATAATTCTTAATTGATAAATTAATCCACGTTACTATTTAGTTTATAATAATTCATCAAAAGTTGAATGAATTGATTAGAGATTTTTAGTCTGATATGTATTGGAGTAAAATGTTACTATAAACGAAGCAAGCCCAAAACAACCTGAAAAAGGATTTTAGGCACAAAAAAAAAAAGAGGTCATGACAGCTCAGTTCTAAATCTGGCGAGCTTCGTGGCCAGCTACGTGCAAATTGAATCATTTGTTTGTGTCCTGTTTCTAGAACAACGAACATTCTGTGGAATAATATAGGTTATGGTACGTTAATTTCAAATGAATTTAGCAGTTTTCACCTATATAAAAGCGATAAGAGAGTACTTTTGCTCACGCAGCTGCAGAATATGCTTAAACCAACAAAATATTCCAGAAGTAAATTCGAAATGGGAGGTACCGCTATGAGTCATTTCCTCAAAAGAAACCGGTTTTGCTAAATCAGTTAAACAAGAATCTATTTCGGATCTCTACGTCGTTCGCAACTCTTTGTTTCCATCCCCATTTTTTCAAGTAATTCAGATTTCTCTAAGAATGAAGTTATTTTCGATTAGTGTACATTAGTTATTTATTTTGAAGTTATCTAAGCAATTACGGTTAACAAGTAGAAATTCAGTTACAGAATACGTTGGTTATTTAAAAATGATTTTAATAGTTATTTTTAAGAATCTAACATTTGAAATATTCGATATTACTGCTGTAAAATCGTTCATAAGTGGGGATTTGGAATTTTTTAAAAATAAATTTTTTTTTTAAATCTTGGACCTAGTTTTAGGACTATTTTTTCCTAGTTATGTGTTTCAGTTTTTATTCTCTTCTACATTCTAGTTTCTTTTATTCTTGACATTTTTTCTCCTTTTCTGTTTATCAGAATTTTTAGAATAATTCTAATGAAAATATATCGAAAAAAATTTTTTTGAAATTTCTCTCAGCTAACTCAAAATATTTATTTTATTTATAGTTCTAAACCTTTTGATAAATCTAATGCGTTAATGTCTCACTATTTGTAAAATCAAATTATTTTCAGGCTGATGCCAAAAATAGTGTGCACCTTTGGTGTCGCTCTTCAGCCTCGGGAGATTTGTGCTACGTATCCAGCAATGTGTGTTTGGTAAGGATATTTCTATTAATTTTTTAACTAAATTTATCACGAAATGCTTGTTGAATAATTATTTCATATATTTTTATTTTCAAGAATTTTTTCAATTGAAAATCAATTCTCAAGGAGATTAGATTTGATGATTATTCGTAGAAGAAAATGCACGATGTTTAGTTTATTCGAGAAAAAATATTAGAAAACATGTAGTGTACTTAGCAAAACTATTTTTCCCCTTCTTTTTCAAGACAAGCCTATGATGCTTACTAAACCACGTTTTGGTATTTCTCGTAAATGATATTTTTAAGGTTATGATTGTTTCGGTGATTGTTTTAAATTATATCTTACAGTGATGTTTCATGCACTATGACACGGATTTAGACTATAATAAAATAATAGTAAGTGGTATTTATAAGCTCGGCGAAATGGTATACATTGTAAATCATTTTATTGATATATTTAACTAGACACTTTCAAACCACTTGTTTGTCTAGGTGTTTCAGAATGAAATATGTCTATTTATTGTTTTTAAGATATTGATATCTACATATTAGCATGACTTTCGGTTTTACAGAAAAAACATTTTTAGAGCCCTCACCTTCTGGATTTAAAAAGGACAGGAATTTTGAATTTCTACGGCAAAAAAGAGCAGGCCTTTTATGCTCCTACACTTCTCCTTTCGTAGTCAATTTCCGCAAAAACCATTTTTAGCG
>BMAO01020228.1:0-17939 GCA_019973975.1 Trichonephila clavata
CTTCTACGTCCAATTTGTGCCATAAATTCTCAATTGGATTTATGTCAGGCGATTGAACTGGCGTGGAGAGTTATACAGTAACCACTTCCGGGTGAGGTTCGCTGTATGCTTAGGGTCATTGTCTTGTTGAAACACAAATGATGTTCCTAAGCCAAGTTTTGGCACTGGATTGCAAATTATGGCGCAATATGTCGATGTACGTACGTGCTGTCATAATACCATCAATCAAGCACAGTTTACCAACTCCGTTTGCTGCCATACAGCCCAAACTAAGACGCTCCCTCCACCATGTTTCACAGTCGGTGATAAATGTTGTTTTTCCAGTTCTGTGTTTGGCTTTCACCACACATATTGTCGTCCATCACTCCCGAAAATGTTAAACTTCGATTCGTCGGAAAAAAAACTGTGTTCCAAAACTCATCTGATAAATTAACATGAGATTTTGCAAAATCTAATCTCTTTCTTCTGTTTCTTTCCGAAATGAAAGGTTTCTTTCTAGCTGCCCTTCCATAATAACTTTCTTCATGTAAAACATTCCGTATATTCTGTACACTAAAAGTTTTATGAGAAGTATTAGCAACATCTTTATGGCTAACTGGGGTGCACTTATTTGGGATTTTTCTTACCTCTTGATAATGCTACGTTTCTACCTTGCAGAAAATACAGGCCATCCACTTCTAACCTTATTTTTGTGGATCCTGTCTCATTGAACTTTTTTACAACACTTCTGACAGTAAAATAAATATGTTCAGTTGTATTCCTACAGCACGATAAGTCAAACCCTCATTTTCTGAGCTGAATAATCCTGTTTTTAACATTAACATCCAACTCCTTCGATTTCGAAGTCATTTTATCACAGCATTAACAAAATAACGTTTTAAAAATTTTGAAATAGCACTGCAGACTTATACTAACAGGCTTTCTTATCAGTCTAAACACGTGACCTCAACATGACAAAATTTGCATAACAGTTAGAACTTTGCCAATACTTTTTTTTGACATGCAAATTTCCGTTTTTGTTGCATATTTTGTGTAAAAGGCATATTAAAATGAAGTTTCATTAGATTTGTGTGTTTATTACCTCCTGTGTTCGTTATGTCCAGTTAAAATTGTCAATCATTTCCTTTGTTAGCTAATATGATCAATTATAGACAATTGCCAATACTTTTTTTACCCACTGTATATATTTTATAATCATGAATTTGAAGTTCCTCCATATCAGAGCTGCAATTTTTGTGCCCACTGTCTTTCTGCAAAAATTTAAGAGACTCTCTCTCTCTCTCTCAAGTTAAATATACCTTCAATAATTCCAAAACGATTTCAGCGCAACCAATTATATTCAAAGGAAATGAAGCTAAAAATTTTATACAAGGGTCAGCAACCTATGGCACGCGTGCCACATGTGACACGTGGTGCGATTCTCAGTGGCACATTGCACTACTCTTCAAATTTGTCAATATTTGAGTGGATGAAAGTTGATAAATTTGAAATGGACCTTATTTGAAAAACATCTTCAGAATTACGGACATTTACAGAATTAGGAAAATTCTGAAATATAACTCCAAAGATTTACAGATATTTTGCAATTTATTGAATTTCATTGCTGGAGAGATAAAATTGTTTAAAGAGAAAATTACATGTACTTTGCTTTTCGTTTTTGGCTCCCTCCATCCAAGTAAAAAAAACGTCTCCTCATATGAAAAAAATTTCTAGTCCACAAAGTAATTTGTTTAACATCAGAATGCTCAGAATCGTTTCATATTGAAAGTAAAACATTATACATCTGATTTTGCGATACGAAAGTAGAGTGCGGCACAAGCACCAGGTTCACATTAAAATTTTTATTTATCTTTTTATTTAACTGTAATAAAGGGAAATATTTAGCTTACGTTGTCTGTTTCTTATTTTAATCAATATGTTTAAAAACACAGAAAATGTACAATTTTAGTTTGTTTTAATTTTTTGTTTGAAGAAATAGTTATGTTTTATGCTGCTTATTAATATGTAATGAAACATTTTTAAATAATACAAAATTAATGTATAATAAATCTGTAAATCTAAATTGTTGACCTCTAATTCTGCATGCATTACCGCGGGAATAGAATTGTTTTAAAATTGTCCTGCTGTGTGGCACGCTGAATCATATTGGTAGATTGGTTTGACACGCCACAGCTAAGAGGTTAACCCCTGTTTTACACGATTACATAATTCTTTCTTAATTAGCTGAATATGTGTGGGAATAAAATTTATAAATATCAGAATAATTAGAATTTATCAAAAAATATTATGATTAGTTGAATGTATTGGAAAATGTTGACGCTATCTGAAACAAACTGAATTTTTCAATTAGTTTACCAACTACGTAGCATCACTTTCTAACAACATGTATTCTTCATAAAACTAGGAAGTTTAAAATTTAAAACTAAAATAAAAGAGTCCACTATTTTTTGTTTTGTTTTGTTTGAGAATCTAAATTTTTTCTTGTCGAAACATAGATAGAAAACAATGCTTTAATAAAGATGGAAGTTCAAATTCCTTGACCCTCCATTTAGCATACGCCTTTGGAAACGAATTAAATCTGAGTAGGTCTATGTTATTGGAAATTTTATAAATTTTAGTAATACGTCAACTTCAGAAGATTACGAGAGAAATTTACAATTTTCTATCAAAGCAAAAAATTTTCTTAAAAACTTAATGTTATTAAATGAAAGATAAGGTAAGGGGGAATGAAAAAGAGGTATTTTAATGTGAAAAAAAAAGATTTTATCTTGTCTATGGATTTAGTGCATTTCTGTATTGATCCAAAAGCCTCAATAACAAGCGAGGCCAAGTCCGGAGCTTGAGAACAGTAAAGAATGTGCTGTGGTGATGCATCGTTTAGAAAGAGAGGCAAGAATGGTATTGCAGTAAAAAGTATGGTCTGGTATTAACTGGGTTTGCGGACAATTTTTGCAAATAGGGTAAGATCGGTAATTACCTGGAGAGATTTTCATACCTTTGCAATGACCCGTGCGGAGTCTTGCTACAGTAGACGACAAATTTCAAGGACAATTAAGCTCTGGAAAGAAAAAAAAGATACAAAATTCAAATTGAGAGCTTAAGGTCTATTATAGGAAGGAGCCAATATTGCGATTTTAAGTTCAGTTGATTTCTAATGGGCTAGGCCAGGTTCCCAAACTTTTTTGTCTCATAGACCCCTTGCCATGTTTTTCAGTTTTGGGTAGACCTCTACTTACCTAATAATGAATTTTTGCAAATTTATCAACTTAAATGTATTTTGGGCAGCTAGTATAGAGCTAAACTTGCTTTAAAATATTTAAATTTCTAACTATAATGAAGTATAGTGTTTAAAACTTGTGGCACACATGTTAATTTATTAAATTAAAATTTAATTACTACTTAAAATAATTGTTACATAAAGTAATTGAGGAACAAGCAAATGCTTTTAATGGGAGAGATGAATCTGGTGCTTCATCTATTCTGGTGCTTCTGAAATTGCTGATATCCGTTTCTAAATTTTACTTTAAGCTCTTCTTAGTCGATTCCAATCAGTTTCTCTTGAAGTATGACATTTGTTATTTCTTTCAATGTGACCATATTAATTAATTGCCTACTGTGGTGTATTACCATTATCTTTTGTCAAAGCCTTCTCAAACCATAGTTTAAAAATCTGAATAAAGGGCATTTAAATGTTGAACATGGGTTAAAATATCCTTTTCTTGGCAGATTGTGTGTGTGACAAATTGAGAAACTAAGAAACGGGACGTCCAATTTTATACTCCTTAGCTTAATTATGGCAAGAAACGCCGAAATGATGGTCCTTGTAATTGCAAATTAACTTCATTAAATTTAATAAATAAATCTGCTAAACAACACAGACAAATATGGTTTCCACTTGATTAAATATTTTTTTAAAAATTAAAGTCATGATCTGGTATATAATGAGAGTCACTATCGGTAGTCCATTTACACCTCATGGACCCCTAAATTACTTTTTCGCTGACATAGACCCATTGCAAGGACGTTTTAAAATTTTTTGAGGCCCTGGGCCCCTATGCAAAAGTAGGCCCTATCTGAGATATTTAAAAGTAGATAGAATAAACATGCATTATCAAATACTCGTTCAAACTGTAATTTGAAACAAGCGTGCACGATTCACAATCTCAAAAAACTTAGGCACAAACCGGCTCGACCAATAACCGCATTTCGACTAAATGAATTGAATGCTTAAGGTATTAGGCTAGGCCTAGACATGGACAACGGTCATCACATTATAATAGGGTCTGACCATTTGTGCCTGTTAACATGCAGTCTGAAATTCTATATTTTTCGGAGAATATGTGCGGGAATGATATTTGACCATATTAAAATTATTCTGATCATGATCTTATTAAAACAGAGTCGAGAACGAAATGAGGCCCCACCGAGTTGGCCCATGCCTTAAGACGTCCCTGACCCCTTGCATGTTATCATGGACCCATGGGGATCTATATAGACCACTTTGGGAACCACTGGGCTAGACAGTGAATATATTTTAGAAAAATAACATGGTTTTCAAATTATGGTTTGTGTGTAATTTATATTAGACTAGATCAGTGTGAGAACTATTGATGTTGGATCTCCAAATTTCGAATCAAGATCAAGTGGCGAAGATGGAAACAAAACACATTGAAAATCTTTAAATGCGTTTTTGATTCATGATAATGGCCGCCTTAATGCATCCACACGAACTCAGCAAGAACAATATTTTAAAAGGGAAATTTTTAGATATCCAATCCTACAGGCCTGACTTGGCAACAAGGGATTTTCATTTTTTCTCCTCAAAATTAAAGGAATATGAGTGGATAACGGCAAAAAATGATGAAGATTTCGAACACAAAGCGAAATCCTGGCTCATTGTCGGCTGAAAGGTGTAACATCGAAAATTGACTCCATGTTATAAAAAGTGTCTTGAGCCTTGATAGCTATCGCGATTACGTTGAAAAATAAAGTACTATGATTTTGTTAAGGTATCCGACGTCAATAAAATTGTGAATTTTGCCAAAAATTGACAATTTTTTGTTATGATTTTATTTTAGAGGCCATTTTATTAGCTTTATAAAAATACCAAGTTTATTATTTTTGTTCATTAGAACAAAAACTACAAGTGTTTTAGTAAAAGCAGATGCCATACTGTAAAACGCGTTTTACTCGAAATGTGTTTTTTTTTTTTGTTTTTTTTTTTTGAAAATGCTCAAACGGGGACAGTGATTTCTCAAAAGGTTTTGAGAATAATTAACTGAAATTTTTTGTGTATGTTCTGTGTAATAGTAGAAGTGTTTTAAGTTTCAGATTTATTAATCACTGTTTTATTACAAAATTTACAGTCTTTTATGTTATTTATGTTAATATATTCCCTGTTTTCTTAAGCAATCTCATATAATAATTAAGATAAAGTGTTCTAGTTTTTGTAAAAAATTAAAATATCTCTTATATCCTGAAGGTCATTTAAAAAATGAATAACATAGCAACACATCAGAATTGAAAAATTGAAAATTTGTTCACAAACTTTTGGTACGAAATGGAACCCGTTTATGTTATTCTTTGTAAATTTTTACCGATTATTTTCCCACTTTAGAAATAATAATTTATTTTTATCTTCTTAAATTTAGCATATTTTTCCTAAAATATACAAAACAAATTTAAAAATCACAGAAAAATCCCCATATCTCCATTTTTTTAAAAAAAAAATAGTCGCACAAGTACCTTTATACATTTTTGTATTGACATGTTTTGTTTTTATGTAGCTGTGCCAAAATGCTCTTTACTCTGTCGTGTTTAGCGCAAATATTGAGATACCATGTTTTAAAAACTTGTTTCTAACAAATATGCTAAAAAATCCATTTTTTTTTTTAAAAATTGAAGATCTTTGGTGCATTTGTTTTCTTTCTCTTGCTTTGCTTCCCATTAATAGGGGAAAAAATGCAAGCTGTGTCAAAAGCAGGAAATTTGCAAATACCATATTATGTATACATGTCAATATCATAGTCTTCGATTAAAAACATTTTGAGTTAGGGTTTAAAGCACTTTTATAAAACTGGATGTAACGATGATCATTTTTCTTACAAAAAGAACTTCAAGAATTCCAAAAATTGGAGAAAAACATTAAATGTAACAAGTAAATGTAACCGACTCTTAACGGTTCACTTATTCCTAATTTTCAACATGTTGTCGAATTTTTCAATGTCATTGACCACATGAAAATAAATTACTTTAAAACACTGCTCTTTGAATAGATATGTAGACAAGAAATTCTTATTTTGCGTAAAACAAAGATGATAAGGTTAATATATTTTGAATATTTGGCGCATAGAGAAATCTTACGAATTGATTGTTATTATATACCCCATGTTATTAAAATCACAAAAAAAGGAAACTGAATATTTTGACCAGTTTCGTATAGAGGAATTCTTTCGATTAATCTCAATACCAGCATTTTATATTTTTAACCTGTATAGTATTATTTTTCAATTCATAAAAAATTATCTATTTTTTTTAAATGTCGTTAAAAATTATTTTTCTCTAATTCTTTGAATATCTTTCCTTTCAAAAATTCAAATAATTGAAGACTGATAGCAGTAAACTCCAGGTAGTGAATTTCTGTATAAAAATGGGGATGAAAAAGAATTAATAAAAAGTAAGTTATTTTTTTTATCTCAATTGCTAAAAATTAATGTAAGATATATCAATATAACAATGATATATATTTAAATGCAGAAGAAGCAACACAGAAACGCCATCTTATTATTTAAAAAAAGTTATCTAATTTTTATCAGTATTAGATAACACACAATTATTTTTCAGATGAACCAAGACTCAAGACTTCTGGGTTAAAAAAAATTGTGTGGGTGCTTATGTGTGTGTGATCACACAATAGAAGTGAAAACTTTTAATTAATTTTGGGTAGATAATCCAATTGTTCAGATCTGTGTGTGTGTACTACGTTTTCTTTTTACAGCATTTTCGTATACAGATTCTAAGTAGTTCTCTTTTTCGTGCCCATTCATCGTTGAATTTGTTTATTTCATCAATTTTTTATAAGGGGAAATGCTTAACTAATTATGCTTTATTTATATATGAGTATTTTCGATTTAAATGTCAATTAGAATAATAATTAAAATAATAACAATTAAATAATAACAATAACAATAAAATAATAACAATAGAATAATAATTAAAAATAAATTATAGATTAAAAAACTAAAGAAACACGCTTTTATTGTAGATCGTTTTTGTTTGTTGTATTTGCATTAGTCATGAGCGTTTTCGCTTTAGGGTTGTTCCTTTATATTTTAGTCGCCAAATCTAGAATTAATCGCCGTCTGGAAATGGGATCTGGCATTAATTGCCAAATCCGGAAATGGGAAATCGTTAATCCTGATTGGGACAATGGAACAAAATCATTAAATTATTGTATTGTCGACGGTCCTTGACAAGTGTGAAAAATTTCGAATTAATCTGATCTTTTAAAGTGGGTAAAAATCGAGTTCAAAGATTCTGCTGCATACAGGTTGTGACAGATCTATACGGTCTTACACTAACCTTCTCAATATTCTTTAAAGTATGCTATTTATTTCAACCAATCTCCACCGGGAGCCAAAGCATGATTTATGCAAATGAGATATATAATATAAGTTCGGGTTTCGCGAGTTAGTAAGTTAAGTAAAATGAAGAGATAGGAAAATGAAGTTAAATGAATTGAAGATCGGTAGATCAACACGCAGTTGTTGACATTAGTAGATAGCAGTTACGTGCGGAGCTACGTCGGGAGAAGCAGATTAAACCTGGTAAAAATTTCGTGTTTCAGAGTGTGGATCCTTCTCCATTCTTCTATCCAAACAACAAGGAAGATATCATCACGAAGGAACAGCCGATGATAAAAGATAAAGTCAGCGATTTAAAATATTGTGAATACTCGTACGTGGCTTAGCTGTAATTGTGCGTGTTTAAGCTTTCATAGATTCAGTTGCGATTCTGTTGCTCCGCTAGTAGTAATTCCCTTTTCGTACTCCACTGTGTTTTGTTTCTCTTAAATTTGAATTGTGTGTTTATATCCTTTTGTGATTAATAAGAATCAATAAATATAGTGATTTGCAATTATGTCTCATGATCCATTAAATCCGCCTACACGTCCAGAAATATTTAATGATAGACGGGGAGATGGTAGTCTGAGGGGTGGATTTGATCCACGACAAGGTGAAGCTAATAATAGCGTGTTAAAAATAGAGTTCCGAATTCGGACTTTACCTTTTAAAGTTAGCCAAAGATGCAGCCGCGTCTTTGCTATTAATTTTATACAGGAAAAATTTTCAGAATTATTTTAAATTAATATTTTATAAAAATATCTTTCTGCGATTACAAAATCAGATCATAAATATTGGAGCATTTCTCCAACTCAAAAAGAATTCGAATTTGGCTGCCAATTTTCAACATTATACGAAGGCAACACATACAATCTTTTTTTTATATTAAAGAAACGAGTCTTACAGCAGTCGCATATGATGTGTAACATCTGACTTGTTATCATAGCAAATACGCAATAGTGACTTTAATCCTGAAAGAAATGAATCAGTTAGACTGGAATTAACTTTCTATCGAATGGACTAGTTCTACCGTAAAGCTTACTATGGGGGCGCTACAGTCATTAGCACCCTTTTCTTCTTCCGGTAAATGCAAAATCGCCATTGCTTTGAGCTAAGAAATTAACAAGGTATTTTAGAAAAGATACTGAAATAAATACTATAAAATCCTGAATCTGAAATCTACAGATCATCTTCTATCCATATAGTGCAAAAAAGTTTCAAAAACTTGCATTAAGAGTTTGAAAAACTCAGTTGAATTTCGATGTTTTCCCATAGATTAACATTACACCGGAAGTAAGTGAGGGTTCCACTCAATGTTGTTGTTTACAAAGTAGAACTTATCCATAATTATATGTTTAATAAAAATTTTATTTAATTAACGCAAGTAGTAATGCAGTTTTTTATCAAAAATGTTTATTATTGTTCAATTTAGGGAAGAGCGGAGACAATAGATTTATAAAAACTAAAGTATGACACATATACTTGTGATTTCAAAGTATTTAAAAATCGTTGAAAAACGGTGTCAATAACAGTGCCACTGTTAATTGTCGAAACATTTCGATTAGTGTTCATTTCGAGCTTGAGTTCATCTTTCAGAAAAGCTATGAGCGGCTCAGCTTCTGGCAAACTGAAGTTAACGTTAAAAAAAAATCACCTCTCAAAATCATTGGAAGCGAGTGATAGTTTTTTTTAAAGAGCAGAGCCACCTTCGGTATACGGTAAAAGTACAAAATGCAGGAAATCTTTAATTTTTTTAACTGTTTCATTCGGAGAAATGTATGCGACCACCAAAATGACAAAACTTGCTGGTATGTGCGGTAGGCGGGCGTCTTAATTGCTACTACAGTTGGACCCCCAGACGAGGGTAGCGAAGAGACACCGTCAAGCGCATGCTAAAAAATTAGAAATATTAGAGAAAATCAAAAATACCCGATTACTTAATTAGTTAGTTTTTTTTTTAATCGAGAAATATTTTTTAATCACAATTAAAAATATTATATTGACAGTGACAGGAATTAACCTCAAAGTATGAAAATGATAAGCACTTAAATATCTATTCAAATAATTCCATATTACTTACTCCTATTTTTTTAAGAATGATGGGCTTTGTCAAACGCTTAACAGGAAATATAATTATTAAAGTATAGTTTACATATATATAAATATATCCTCAGATTTCACACACGAGCCCTGAGACTTTGACATTTGAGCATAAGAATCACAAGTTTATTCTGGATGAAGTCTAATAAGACTTGTTGATATGTGCGGTAGGCGGGTGTCTTAATTGCTACTACAGTTGGACCCTCAGACGAGGGTAGCGAAGAGACACCGTCAAGCGCATGCTTAAAAATTAGAAATATTAGAAAAGGAGGCGTGGCAGGAGCGGACACATAACATTTCGTGGGCTGAGAGGACACTTTGAAACTCATCGTGGTTTGAGCGGACACATTTTCCCCCATCTTAGAACAGATTCGATTACCGAATTACAAGGATAAATACATTTTTATCAATCAAATTTAATTACTTGTATTAAATTGTTAAGATGTTACAGTGCGAATACATTTTAAACATAGCGAAATGTAGTAGAAATAAAAACTTTCAGAGAAATATTTAAAAATTAATAGTAAGTAACAATATAATGAAAGGTATGAACGAATTTCAGGCCTTTTGTAGAAAACTGTATTTTAGAGTCAAATAAATATTAGAACAGGTGCAATAGCCATACAATTAATTAGTTTCATGAAAGGAAGTAAAAACAAGATATCAATCATTGGCATGGCCAAGTAATTTTAGCGCATTTTTCATATGTTGTACTTTATAATAATGCAACTAATGAACTTTTTTACTAACAGAAAGTAGTGTACTGTACCACTCCTCTAAATGTACTACTATTGAGCTGAAAGGAAATAATGACACAAATCTGTATCAGCACTATAAAAAAGCAAAAAACTAGCGAAATTCAGGAAAATTTGTAGGAAAATTCGGGAAAACTATGGGAAAATTTAAATATGATTCGGCTCATCTAGGGCACAAATGCGACCCAATGCTAAGAACCCGAGGTCAATTGGTTGCTTATTGGCTGAGAAAAAGGTACGACAAAATATGGAACGAAGACGAAATTTGTGTCCTAATAGCGCTTTTGTTCCACTACGTGAAAAAAGCGCTAATAAATACTAGAAGTAAAATACGCAAGATGCAAGTAGATAAAAGAAAAATAAATACAAGTAAATAAATACTAACTAATCTTGCATCTTGCGTATTTTACTTCTAGTATTTATTTTTACTTCTTTTCATGAAACTAATCAATTGTATGGCTATTGCACCTGTTCTAATATTTATTTGACTCTAAAATACTGTTTTCCACCAAATTCCTGAAATTCGTTCATACCTTTCATTATATTGTTTTACTTGCTATTAATTCTCAAATATTTCTCTGAAAGTGTTTATTTCTATTACATTTTGCTATGTTTAAAATGTATTCGCACTATAACATCTTAACAATTTAATACAAGTAATTAAATTTGATTGGCAAAAATGTATTTATCCTTGTAATTCGGTAATCGAATCTGTTCTAAGATGGGGGGGGGGGAATGTGTCCGCTCAGCCCACGAAATGTTACGTGTCCGCCACGCAACCTTAGAGAAAATAAAAAAAAAGCCCTTTACTTAATTAGTTAGTTTTTTAATCGAGAGAAATCTATTTTAATCACAATCAGAAATATTATATTGACAGCTTCAGGAATTAACCTCAAAGTATGAAAATGATAAGCACTTAAATATCTATTCAAATAATTCCATGTTACTTACTCCTATTTTTTTAAGAATGATGGGCTTTGTCAGACGCTTAACAGGAAATATAATTGTTAATATATTGTTTATACATATATAAATGTATCCTCAGAGAGAGAGAGAGAGAGAGAGATTTCACACACAACGAGCCCTGAGACTTTGACATTTGTGCGTAAGAATCACAAGTTTATTCTGGATGAAGTCTAATAAGACTTGCTGGTATGTGCGGTAGGCGGGCGTCTTAATTGCTACAACAGTTGGACCCCGCGACGAGGCTTGCGAAGAGACACCCTCAAGGCGCTGCATTGGTCAAATCAAATAGCGCGCGCTTCCCCCGACTCCCTGTTACGTATTTCCGTCCCTTTTCACGAAATCACTCCAACAAATATCCAGCAACCGAGAGTAAAGATGTTACACATCAAAAACTAAATAAATTCCTTATCAATTTTTTCAAAGCATAACACGAAACATGTTGGGAAAAAAAATATTTAAAACCAAAATGAACGAGCGCTCTCTAAATAAAAGAAGTTCCAAATTAGGATCCCACTTTTTAACATGAAGCGAATACAACCCCAACTCTTCTAGCAAGGTGTAACTTCTTTCCAATCCTTTCTCAGTCCTCATGAAACTGGTCGAACCGCCTCTCATCGAATCCGAGGATCTGTAGGATTAAATTAGCGAAAGCCAATCGAAGAATTATGGCTGTGCTGAGTCATTACTTATTCATCGTATTGAGAGCTTGTCAGACAGAGGAATTCGCACTTCCTCGTAGTTGGGTATGCATATTAATATCCTCTCTACAACCGATGCCTCTACATTTCGCGGAAAAGAGAGTTTTAAAAGTTATAATAATTAATGGTCTGCGTAGGATCTTTGTGAAATTCAACTGTTTATATATACTTTTTATTATTTATTGATTTTTATAGCAGTTTTTAAGTTTGTTGGATTAGTTTTTGTCGAACAAAATGCTTCCAGCCTTTTATATATATAAATAAATAATATTTATAAAAAAAAACTAACTAAAAATACCCTTTTTTATAATCAATCGAACTAAGTTTAACTTGATCTTTTAGTCGCCAAATCTGGAAATGGGACCTGAAATTAGTCACCAGATGCGTGATGGAATCTGAAAATGGGAAATCTTTAATCCTGATGTCCTGATCAGGACAATGGAACAAAATTATTAAGTTATTGTATTGACATCGGTCCTGAACAAGTGAGCAAAAATTCGAATTAATCTGATCTTTTAAAGTGGGGAAAATTTGAGTTCAAAGATTCCGTTTCATACAAGTGAAGCTTATAAAAGGGTGTTAAGCAAGAATTGTAAATAAAAAATAATTGTAATAATGAGAGTTTTAAGATCGAAAAATGGATTGTGAGCTAAAGTAAAGTTTTGGTTTCCATGGTTTTATTAAAAAATATATATATATATATTTATTTTTTTCACAACACAGTGGTGAAGATACTTGTAGAGAGCTAATATCTTACCCTTAGACATCCATATACTATGCGATGATTGTTTTCAAATAAAAAGGTCTTCAATTTTTGATCAACGTCGCTCTCGATAGAAACAAGGGGGCGTCAAGTGACGAGGATGTCACTTGAGCTGGAGCCCCACTCTCCTAACTTCCATCTCAAGCCATCGTGAGGACTTTGGCCTATCGCAGATCTAACATGCTCCTCTACACGGCTGGTTTTCAGTGGCATCAGGATTCGATCTCACGACTCGTCGGCCACGAGACCATGACTATGACATGACCCCTTGGCTACAGAGGCCAACGAAGCGATGGGTAAAAGCAATTGATCGTGATTTTCTTTCTGGAAAAGCTGTTTGAATAACAACACCAAGAAAGGTAAAAATTTAGCGTAAAATCCGGTATATAGCGCGGATCTATACTTTCAAGCTGCAATTTTAAATTTTTTGTATATTCGCCGTATTTTTTTATGAATATACCGTATTTTTTATGAACATGCCCCCTTTTTTTAGGAATAAACCTGAAATGCATGTGTGCAACGCTCTTATGTTTTGAAGTCCTTTCTTCGCTATATCATTCCAGTCTTTAGAAAAATATGGTATACTTCTAAAACTACAACCGTTTAAGGTATCCAACTACTCTAAAATTGTGAGTTTTGCTAAAAATTGACCAATTTTTTTATGATTTTATTTTTAGGTCATTTTATAAACTTTATAAAAAAACAAGTTTATTATTTTCCATTCACTAGAGCAAAAACTAGAAGTGTTTTAGTAAAAGCAGACGCCATTACTTTAAGCAAGATGTTATACTGTAAAACGCTTCTTACTCGAAACGTGTTTTTATGAAAACGCTCGAACGGGAAAAGGGATTGCTGAAAGAGTTTGGAAAATGATTAATCAAAATTTTTTGTGTATGTTCCGTATAATAGTAGAAGTGTTCAAACATTTAGTTTTATCAATCACTGTTTTATTACAAAATTTAAGTCCCTTATGTTAATATAATCACTGTTTATTTAAGCAGTTTCATTT
The DNA here is from genome assembly GCA_019973975.1 of Trichonephila clavata. Taxonomy (NCBI): domain Eukaryota; kingdom Metazoa; phylum Arthropoda; class Arachnida; order Araneae; family Nephilidae; genus Trichonephila; species Trichonephila clavata. The sequence goes on from BMAO01020228.1 coordinate 13,914, forward strand.
AATAATAAAGGTAAAGTGCTCTGGTTTCTGTAAAAATTAAAATATCTCTTATTCTAATGGTCGTTTCAAAAATAAATAACATAGCAATGCATCATAATTGAAAAATTGAAATTTGTTCATAAACTTTTGGCACAGAATTGGCCCCGTTTATGTTATTTTTTTTATCAATTTTTACCAATTTTTTCCATTTTAGTAATACTAATTTCTTTTTCTCTTCTTAATTTAGCATATTTTTCTTAAAATGTACTAAACAATCTAAAAACCACACCCCCCCCAAATCTCCATTTTCTTTTTTAAAAAAGTTGTCGCATGTAGTCGGATACCTTAAGTTCATAAGGAATATCATTTCTTTTAAATAAACAATTATTTCGATTAATATAGAAGTCTAGTTTTTTTTTTGCATGCTAATATTTTTTATTTTTGAATCTATCATTTTTATACCCGGCGTATATATATTACGCTCACCGTAAATTTTTGATCTTTGTGGTAAAAATGCACTTATACGCCGGATTTTACGGTAACTCATTTTTATGTGACATCTGCATTAAAATAAAAGAACACCGTTTTAAATCTTTTGAGAAAAACGGGAATTTTTTCCCCTGTGTAGTTTGAGTAATAGAATAAAGCAGCCATACAATTAACCCTGTAACTCCGTACCAATACCAAATCTAAGTTTGAATCCAAGTTCCATCAAATCCATTGTACGAAAAATATGGTTACTGCATGTTAAATTGAATTGGGTCTTGAAAGCCCTGTGCAAAACGGGGTTGAAGTTAAGAGATCGAAATAATGATTCAAGGTAAAGATATAAAACTATGTTGGCTGTTCAGATCAAGAGCGATATTAATTTAAGACCAAACACCCTGGAATAGCTTTGCGATCAATGAAGGGACAAATAACCCCTTCGGGATGAACGTCTCACCCGCGCGCCGGCATGAAACACCGTCAGGAGACGAGTGTCCCCCGTGAGCCAGCGTGTTTTTTCCTCACTGGCCTAGTGACTCACCAGTGCGCCAGGCAAAGTTTTTTAAGCTCAGTTTTTTGGCAATAGATGGCATTCTATGTCCATAAGATTTGAGATACATAGCAATCTGACCTTCTACTCGAAATGCGAGAAATATTACTCACTTACAAGTGGTTTTTGTTTTATAAACATAAGGGAAAAGGAATGTTTCCGAATTGGAGTGTTTTGCGACTGCTCTTGAAATGAACAAGTGTTTTTTGTTTATAGTGAAGATGAGAGATTTATTTTCGCTAAAACATTTGATTGGGTTTTCAGTCTAGTTTTTTTATGGATAATTAGATCTGGTAGACAAAATTTGTCTTTTTTTCCATGCATTTTTACAAGGTCGACTTTTACAAATGCTTAAAATAAAACGTTTAAAAACTTGTACTTAAACAAAAGTGGCTGAAGTAAGCAAAGTATATTTATAGGAAATATAAAGCATATGGTGTGCCGTTCGAAAAAAAAAGAACAATTTTTCCGGATTTAGGATTACTACACAAAATCCTCCGGTCTGTGAGTGACACTCGCGACAGAAACCTCCGGCCCTGGTGGTGCGTACGCGTTTGCGTTCTTCAACGCGAAAGGGATAAGGACAGTGACGCACACAAGGGAATGTCCTGGGGGTCCGGACACCCCCAAAGCCCTTGAGTTTTTTTCGATTGACGATAATCCACGTAAAATTTAATTAAGTTCTTGTAATTAACAATTTATTTTTTATTAATGCTAATTATTAATTCAATAATTTATTTTTACTGTTTTTTGTTAACAAAATCGACAAAATGGAAGAATCACTTGTGTCGTCTCGAGGTATGATACGAGTTGGGGGACTTTCGCCCATGGACTCCCAGTTTGGAAAATTTTTGTGCGCTATTGGATAAGGATATGATAAAAGGATAAATCAAAATTAACCGTCTGAATTAAGAGCTATTATGCCTAAATGAAAAATAATAAGGTTCTCTTAAAAAATTTTGCTATTAAAATTTTTAATGCATACGTTGAATGAAAGTCATAGCCTTGATATTCTCGGCATGGATCCAGTCTCTTTAAATTACTCCCCACACTGTCACAACAAGGAGGGTTAAAATATAATCCCTTGCAATCATCACTCGAAACTACTAATTTATTTTTCCAAAGATTTACCACCACTTTCCGTTTCAAACTTTGGTGGTTTATTTTGAATTTCATCGGATGTTGCAAAAACATCAGAAAAGTCACCGAGGTGTGGAAACGAATGAAACGCGGAAGTTGACGCATAGCTTACAGAGCATTTTCCTCTAATGTGATAAGTAACACAAATGTTATTGACATTAAAAAAAATTCACGTTTGCTTGGAAGCTTTCGTTTATCTTTCATTTAGCACTTTTAGAGTAATTTGGATCAAATGGACAAATTCACAATTTAGAACATCAGCGTATAATAATTTAAGTAAAATGTAAATTTCTTGCCTCTTTATTAAAAAAAACTATCATCGTCTGAACATGAAATGATTGTGACACAAAGAAGGAACAATTTTTGAAATCGAAAAATTTCCTAATGTTCTTAATACCCTAATCAATTTATCTGAAAATAATTCATATAACTATATGTCAACCTGTGTTCTTTATATTTAATAACGTACAATAATTATGCACTTTTTTCACTTTTACATACAATATTCGAATTCAAATTATATATACAAGAGATGAATCGATTAAACAAACAAATATGTTAATAGGGTGCTTTCTATGGAAATTAAAAGATAATGAAAATATTTTATAACTTAATACTCTTGGGGAAAATGTTTAATGAGAATTTCGATTTCAACTTCAGACGAAAAAATTAAATTAAAAAAAATTATATATATGTAATAAGACGATGTAGTAATGATGGATTTTTTGAATGGAGCTTGCAATGGCATTCTTGTGGTTAATTAAGCTTTTTATTATTCATCTTGAAAACATTTGAGCCAGACAAGGACGACAATAGATGTACGTAATCACAAATAGACACACAAAATATACAAACACTAGATGCGGCAGACTACATGATGACAAAAAGCGAAGAAACGAAAAAGCGCGCGTAACCGTGTGTTCAGAGCTTTTATAGTGGCGGTGAAGGTCGTACGACTTTTTATAACAGGAGTCGTGATTGGTGCAAATGAGCGGGAGCAATTAGATTAAGATTAAGATTACGCGGTCGTACAATTAGATTAAGATTATAACAGTCAGAGGCGAAAGAACTAGAAAATAATTTCACGGGGTACAGTTAAGGAGAATTAGAAGAAGTCATTACATATATATATATAATATCGTATTTTTCTTTAAGATACTAGAACTTTTTTAGTGTAAAAAAAACCATTAAGGTATCCAATACTTGTGATAAAAATAATATTATCTCTTATAGCAACATTAGAGAAATAATTGATTCAGCTTTGACTGGTTAATTTTCAAACCATGCGAATCAGTAAAGGAACATAAATTTAGTAATTATTTTTCAAATGTGGATTTCCCTCCCAAGATTTTAAGGTATCCGAATGGTTGCGACAACTTTTTTTTTTAAAAAAAGGAGATATGAGGATTTTTTGTTTTTAGATTTGTTTAGATTTAAGAAAAATATGCTAAAATTAAGAAGAGAAAAAGAAATTATTATTACTTAAGTGGGAAAAAAGAGTCAAAATTGACAAAAAATAACATAAACGCGCCCATTCTGTACCAAAAAGTTTATGAACAGATTTTCAAATTTCAGTTCTGATGTGTTGCTATCTTATTCATCTTTGAAATGACCTCCAGGATAAGAGATATTTTTTTTACAAGAGCACTTTGTTTTGGTTTATTATATGAAATTGCTTAAAAAAACAGTGATTATATTCACAGAAGGACTGTAAATTTTGAATAAAACAGTGATTGATAAATTGGAAGGTTAGAATATTTCTACTATTATACGGAACATACATAAAAAGTTTAGTTAATTATTTTTAAAACTTTTTTAGTTAGCCCCGTTTGAAGTATCTTCAAAAAAACACATTTCGAGTAAAACGCGTT
>BMAO01020229.1:0-45147 GCA_019973975.1 Trichonephila clavata
TTTACCTATAGTCTAGTTCTAAGCGATTCTTCTAACAATTTAGAATTTCGGATTTTAAGCAAAGCAAAATTTAATATCCTCGAAAGAGCTTTTAAAAGTAAATGTGAAACAAATTACAGCGAAGGGAGTTATTATTAACTGTTAAGTGACATACTTATCCGTTTCATGCGTGCATAATTTTGTATCCAATATGCAAAGATAATTACACGAAATTACAGCTTCACTCTGGTGAAATATGGAGCGTAATTAAAAGGTAAACTCACTAATTGTGTTCTTTCTAGGGTATTTAAATCATTTATTAATCGTTAAAATACGGTAAGTGCAGCACAGTCAGCTGCACTTCGCAGTAAATATTGGCAGACCACTTTATTCTCTTTCATGAAGGTATTTGAATATGTAAATAGATTTTAGGAGAAAAGTGGTGTACATTCAACATTTTTGCTGAGTAGAAAAAAATTAAAAAGCGCCCAATTTTCATCATTAAAAATACACAACATAGTAATAAACAAGATATCAATCATTGGCGTGGCCAAGTAATTTTAGCGCGTTTTTCACATGTTGTATTTTACAATATAATGCAACTAATGAACTTTTTACTAACAGAAAATAGTACTATACTTTAAAAAAAATAAGTTTTTTTTTAATTTAAAAATTTTTAAATTTAAATATGATTCGGCTCATCTAGGGCACAAATGTGACCAAATGCCGAAACCCCGAGGTCAATTGGTTGATTATTGGCTGAGAAAAAGGTACGACAAAATATGGAACGAAGACAAAGACGAAATTTGCGTCCTAATAGCGCTTTTTTTACTACGTGAAAAAAACGCGCTAAAAACATTTAATGTGACACAATAGAACAACTTTACGAGCATTTTTTTATGATCATGTTAAAAAATTACATCATTACATTAGATATATCAATATATCTTTTACTCTCATCAACTTTCTTATTTTTATTATTCTATGCCAAGAGTTGGCAACCTATGGCACACGTGCCACGCGGAGCTATTTTCAGTGGGACTCAACATAGTTATGAGAATAAATTAAATCTTTCTATACTTCTTCTATACACCTCACGTGCTGAAGTCTACTTTTTACTTTCAATTCTTTGCCATAAAATGATTCTGGTGAATCTGCTTGTGCGGGTAATTTGTGTGATTTATGTAAAAAAAAACCACCTCAGTTTGAATATTAAATATTCGGCTCTGTTAAACATTCAATTCAAATCAAAACGATTGTGTAATACTTGTAAAATGGAAATTCTCTAATTACTGCACCGTGAAAAAAAATCTTCAGAGTTATTGAAAGTAAAGTTTATACAGAATGATGAAAAGATCTCGAAAATAACTATAGATACATTTTAAGTTTTTGTATGTCATTGCCTGGAGCTCTTTGAATATATGAAGGAATTGCATGTGATCTGCTTTCCGATTTTGATTCTGCAAATATGCGAGGAAAATTTTTTTTCTTGTATAAAGTGTATTTTGATACCACAAAAAAGTTATTCAACAGTTAAACATTCAGAATCATATGACAAATAGAAAGTCACAAATTATAACCCTGATATTGAAATATTAAGTAGTTTTGCTGTAACAAGGTTTGCATCAAAATTTTAGTTTTTTTTTATTTCACCATATTGCAGGAATACTTACACTTTGTTTATTTCGTATTTTAATAAATATTCTCAAATGTGTATAATATATGCACAATTTAAAATTTTCGTTTATGTTGAAAGAACAGTTATATTAAATGTTGCTTATTTTTATGTTAATAAATATCTTTATAAGTGATGCATAATTAACATACAATAAAACTCTAAATCTGTATTTTTGAACTCTATTCCCTTACTCTACATGCATTGCCGCTGTAATCGAATTGTTTCAAATATTTCGTATTGCATGGCACACTGAATTGTATTGGTAGATTAGTTTGGCACACCTCAGCTATAAGGTTTCCGATCCCTGTTCTATACCATAGGTTCCCAAAGGGATTCCAAGGGATCCCTGTTACTGCTGAGGGGATCATTGGCAAATTAAAATTAATTAGAGGGCGGGGAGGTTGGACTAAGGTATGGAGACCATGAAAAATTTAATATAGATCAAAATGTCTGTGTGTGTGTGACCCACTTTAATTATTATTTAAGTTAAAATAAATCACTGTTAAAAAGTTTTAAAGTAAAATGTTATAGTTAGGTAGGGTACACATAAAGTGCAAATAATTGAAAACGTCGTACATTGGAAGTCAGCTAGATCGAGGGGTATGGCTGCTAATGCAAGTCTGAATAGGAACGGAATTTTGTAGTGACATGCAATAACTTGTCTTAAAATATTGCAGTTGCGCAACTAGTCAGCAGCTTTGTTTGCTTTTGTTCATGAACCTCAGATATGAAGTGAATGCAATACATTTTCCTTTGTTTTGAACAGAAAGCAGTATTGTTCTTTGTATTGTTAATTGCTAGAGTACATTAAATAAGTATTAAATACAATTGACATCTTGTATACAAATTTACTAACCCAATTTACCCTTTTGTTAAAGTTAATTTAGAAAATAGCCTTATTATATAATATTTATTAATACCTTTTTTTTTGTTTATCATTTTCAGAACATTAAAGTTAAATTTGTAGTTTGGGGGTTCAGGTCAATTTTTTTTTATATAAAAAGGGTTCCATGGTCACACTACGTTCTATTCACGATTCTTTCTAAACCTCTAAGGAGAAATTCTTTTTAACTGCTGTAAATTATAAAACTGCTTTCTGCGAAGGAACCTTAAGGTTGGCGACTGTTGTCTTGCTGAATCTAAAGTATTAGTGATAGAATAATTGAAGCTACCCAAGTACGAGTAAATGGATCAGGAGAGTCTACTTATGATGATTATTGTTGCCGCGAATTTACTCGTCAAAGCTAAGTACTTGAATGAATTGTTATAGATATTTAAGTTTGTAATCAACACCTTAAGAGGTAACTTTTTCCCCCTAAATGTTTTAAAAAGGCACATTTCTTTATTGCATATAGCCAAGCATATTAACAAAATGGGAAAACGGAAGAGAATTTCATTTTAATTTTAAAGTTTGAACACACAAAAGCCCCAAAATGTTTGCTTTTTATAAATACACACTGCATGAGAATGTGTTTGATATATAAAAGAATTTCTTTAATACTCACAAAAGAACTTCGCGTGTGTGTGTGCGCGTATTCGTACCTCTTTTTCAAAAGGTTGAGGATTTTGCGTGAATGAGTGAAGGAATATACAACACTTGAGCTGGCACCCCCTCTCCTAACTACCATACCACAGCAACGAGAAGGCATTTGAGCCACGACATATTTAACGCGGCCCCCTTTACTCGGAGGGTGTTCAGTGATACTAGGCTCGAACTCATGACATGCCAGCGACAAGTTTGTTACCTTGACCACTAGGCTTCCGCGTCTACGAAGAATGTGTGCGTTTGTGCATATATATATGTGCACGTACAATTTGAAGCATGGTATAATACTGTCTTACATTGCTATGGGAACAGAGAACATCAGCTTTTTCGAATTATCCTTCCATTTTCATTTCTTCTCAAGCAACAAATTGCACATTACCTTGTCCATCCCTGTTCTTTGTCGAATATTTTCAAGAATCTAAATTCCTGTCTTCAATGAAAAATTCCCGCCGTCACCACAAAGAAAATCCCAGATGAGTGCAAACTGCGCCTCTTAAAAACACTAGCACTAATAATTCCACTATATGAATTAAAAATACGTGCAAATCAAAGATAGAAAGAAGAAAATATCAGTGCCCGTATAACGTACGGAGAATCCATTTAAAAGAGTTAAGCTGACGGCTCTTTTCGCTTAAGTTAAATTTTGATGCTATATAATTTATAAGTCATAAATAAAATGTTTAATTTTTTCTAAATGTCTCTTAATTCGGTTCATCTATACATCCCCGCGGGTGAGAGTCTGCGACAAGAACTTTGTGAGTCACTGTTCTACACGATGATGCTCAATACAATTGAGACTAAGGTCAACGCCTCATTTCTCCTCAACCTCCCTCTGAACTACTGCACCTGCAATAAACTTTGCATTGCAGTAAGTTTATAAGTAACAACTTTGAATCTATATATAGTGACAAGAAAATTATTTTCTAATTATACAAGCAATAATGCATGTTTTTCCTCATTGATTTCTGATGCAAGATAACAATGAAAAACAAACAAAAAAATCATTTACAATCATAAAGCTCAAGATTACTAATTAACCCCTTCAAGCCCGGCGAAAGGAGAAAGAAACGTTTCCCCAGGCCCGCACGTATACGCACGCATGGGACCGTTCGAATTTCACTGCTAAGCCTAATTTCATTTAAAAACTCATATAAAATCTTTAATCCAACCAAATACGCTAAAACTTACAATTTACTATCATTGTTAATACCTGAATATACAGTACTTTTCCCTACATTAAAAAAAATTGCAAATTTCGAAGAAAATATTTTTATTTTAATAAAAAAAATACCCTTTCCGCTATGATTAAAATAAAATAGACACAAAACTTACAAAATACTATCTGGCAAATACCAAACGATTAATTTACTCTCACATAGACTTATTTAGGCTTGAACTGATACGAATCTTTTAAATAACAGCTAATACAGTGGACCACAAAAGTGTTCGTACATTTGCAATTTTGTATAAAATTTAATGTTTTTGACTAATAAAAATTTAAGTATCGGAATTGCATTTTTTTGTGATATCGACAACTTAATTTTTAAGGAATGATGTAATCGATTTTTTTAAAAATAGCATAACTATTATTTTTTTAAAAATCAAAAATTTACTAAAAAATTCGCCACAAAACTCTTCGTACACTAAAAAAAATCTCATATATTTCTTTCTTAATTTAGTACATAGTAAGATATCTTTTAGTGCCCACAACAACTTTAAAACGTCTTGGTATAAATTTAATCAGTTTTTTGTAATTTCTGCATCGATTTTCCTCCATGTTTCTGTGATTATTGTTTTTACTTCATATTATGTTTTTATATATCCTGTTTTCTTTCTTTTTTAAATCAAATTCTCCCCAAATATGTTACATTGGGCTAAATAGAGTGATTGAGGAGGTGTTTTCAAATTTGGGGACTGTTATAGAGACACCAGTGGCCTACATTGACCGCAGTGCGCTTGGCGTCATTATCTTGTTAAAAATAAAGTCGCCTCCAATATCCAAATTTTGGACGGATAATTTAAAATAGTTTTTTTAAATATTTAAATAGAGCTCATGATCACAATACCATAAAAAAATACCAAATTATTAATCCGGAAGACAATTTATACACCCCCAAATTCTGAAAACACCTCCTCCATCACTTTATTTAGCCCAATAGCACATATCAGGTGAGAATTTGATTTAGAAAAATAGAAAATAGGACATATAAAAACATAATTTGAAGTAAAAACAATAATCACAGAAGCATAAAGGAAAATCGATACAGAAATTACAAAAAACTGATAAAATCTATACCAAAACCTTTTAAAAATTGTTGTGGACACTAAAAGATATCCTACTAAGTACTAAATTAAGAAGCAAGTTTCGAGATGCTATGTATATGATTTTACGAAAAGTAATTAGTTAATCTTTTCATAATTTTTATTTTTATTGTTATGTTGTGTACAACATGCACTGCTCTGATTTATTGGTGGCGTGGCTACAGCGGGCGTGGTTAGAGCGGACACATAACATCTCGTGATCTGAGCGGACACTTTGAAACTCATCCTGGTCAGAGCGGACACATTTTCCCCCCATCTTCGAACAGATTCGATTATCAAATTACAAGGATGCATACATTTTAGCCTATCAAATTTAATTATTTGTATTAAATTGTTAAAGGTATTATAGTGCGAACACATTTTTTAAAAAACGTATCACTTATTAGTTAAAATACTAAAAGAAGAAATACAAAAAGTGTCTTTTAAATTGAAATCCAGAGAATTTGGTGACCCTGGAATAAAAAGGACAAAAGCATATGTAAAATTATGAAAGAATTGAAAACATCCTAAAAGAATTCAAAACATCAAAAATTTAGAAAAATGTCAAATTTTTGTTTTCTAAGTAGCTGGACTAAATCCAATGGTAAATGATATTTATGCCTTTATAATAAAGGTTAGTTAGTATTTATTTACTTATATTTATTTTTCTTTTATTTACTTGTATCTTGTATATTTTACTTCCAGTCTTTATTTTTACTTTCATTAATGAAACTAATTAATTTTTTTTATGGCAATTGCACCTGTTCTAATATTTATTTGACTCTAAAATACAGTTTTCCACAAAATTAAGGAAATTCGTTCATACCCGTCATTATATTGTTACTTGCTATTAATTTTTGAATATTCCACTGAAAATTTTGCTATTACATTTCGCCATGTTTTTAAAATGCATTCGCACAATAAAATCTTAACAATTTAATATAAATAATTAAATTCGATTGGCAAAAATGTATTTATCCATGTAATTCGATAATCGAATCTGTTCTAAGATGAAGAAAGAATGTGCCCGCTCTAACCACGTCCGTTGTAGCCACGCAACCGGTTTATTAACGCTGCCGCAAACGCTAACTCGTGAATGATGTAGTTTTTGTTGAGTAGTAAATTCAAGCACTAGTGCCGCTGAAGATCTGCCTTATAGAGAAGTTGAAAATCATCACGCTAGCGAAGCGTAGAAGTTTGAAGAATAAATGGCGTCAACTCAGATGCCGTCTCATTACTTGGACTAGTCTCAAATGTACAGAGTGCGTCACCAACAGACTTTGTTTTGCTTCTGTGTGCGATGTTATGCATTCAACCAGATTTATTGACATGCTGTAGACCAGCGCTTCCCAACCATTTTATCGCCGCTGACCGACCAATGTTGGATAATTTCACCTCGGTCCACTGAGGGTGGGATATTAAGTGTTTATATTTTAGATTGTTTTGATTTAATAATTTTAATTTTTTTGTGTTTATTTATGGTTTTGGAATAAAATATAGTTACACCAAAAAATTAATTTAGAGTGATTTAATATGGAATATATGAAAGGATTTCCGTGGTAAGTCGCACAAACCTGCTATAGAAATACACCACAATAAATAAAAAGGACATAGTTTTATGTTCCTTGGGTGGCTAGGCACCATTTTATCCACGGCCCGGAGGGTATTTCGAAGTTAGTTTTTCCTCTTCATTCAAAGTGAATCCATATACAGATGTATCCGTTATCACAAACGGATTACGAACCCATTCAAATTTTTTATACCCATCTATCTACGAAAGGATAAGTAAAATATACTACTAATATTCTTAGTTTATTTCTATAAATCTGTCGAATGATTCGGAGCAGATTTTTTTTCCACAGAGTACAATTAATAAATTTTTTATAAAATTGGCGGCACAAAAAAGGGTTGCGGCATAGGGTTTAAGAATCACTGTTTTGCAGCTATATTACTAAAAAATATCCTATCCATTTTACCCTCTTGGCTACATATTTGAATATTATAGGACTTACTTGGTTTATTAACGGGTTTCGAATTTTGGATAAATTTTGTTCGGGGGGGGGGGGATGTACTATTGATTTATTCTCGGATCCGCTTATATTCGAAAATGCACAGTATTTGTTTAAAAAAAAAACATTTTAAGTGCTCTGTTAAATTACTATCGTTAAAATTACTAAGAAAACATCCAAAATTATATATATTTTATACATAATCAAGCATGCTAATATATTGCATTCAGAAAATAAATATTTAAAAAATCAACTTTTGATTGATTGATTTATTTTACACATTGTGTATTTTACGAACATTTCTGATCTAGTACACGTTCGCAAACAAAAAGACTCTTATAAAATGTTCAGTAAGAACACAACAGGAATGGGAAAATGGATTCTATTTATTGGTTAGGTCAATTAGAGGAATAAATCTATCTTGATTTGGCATTAGAAGAGTTAATATCATAATAAAATTGTGCATTATTAGGCTACTGACGATGACCCATGCTTTTCCTTGATATTCATAGTACATAAAAAAATCTAATGGACTTCTAATGAACCGCTTGCTTATACAATAGTCATGTATGGAAAATATGTATTCTAAGAACGCTAATTGGAACAAAGGTGTACTAATGGTTCACTGGTCTTGTAAAGAATGTTGGAATGTGTACGTGCGGTGTGGGCTCTTTAGGTTTTCCTCATTATCTCTTAGATATAGCCATAAAAAACATTCTTTGATCATCAATTTGTCCCTTCAGAATTCTTTGCATTGCTCCCAGCTATCAATTTGCATTGCCAAATGTACCATAATTTAATAGAGTTTGATTACATTTTTAATGAAGCTGAAATAATAGTAGTTATAAAATTCGCATTATAGAACAGCTCAATTCATTCTTACTGACAAATATTTTTTCATACCTTTCCTATCCTCGGATTTTTCTCATGGTATTTTTAGGTCATAATATAAATAATATTCTATACGTTTCTCTGAAACGAAAAGTACTTTTAAAATCATATATATTTTAATAAACATATGTTTGGTTCATAAGAAAAAGAAAAGAAGTAAAATGTGACCCAAATCGCTTTATGAGTAATAAAAAATGAGAAAAGTACAAGAATCAAATGTAATATAAAGTATTATTAATAATATTTTTTAAATAAAACTATATAAATTTTATCTAAAAAATACCAGTATTAATATTATATTTCATACTTTTCTTCATTATGCATTAATACTTATCATGATTAATATGTATATAATACATATACGCTAACCTTCATAATTCGAAATTTAAGTAACTCTTCAACTAACCTAAACTAGTTGTCAAAGTCAAGGACTCGCGGCTGGCGTGTCGTGAGTTCGAGCCTAATACCATTGAAGACCCGCCGTAACGGTTATACATTTACGTGGAACCTTAGAGAAATATCTATCATCCACTCATCATAATAAGTAGAAAACAAAATAAGAATAATTTGCTGAAATGTTACGTAAGAATATTAAGCAGTTCACAATGAGTGCAGCGCAACAACGCTGGTGGAGGGGTGAGTGAGAAACCAATCATCCAGTTGATTTAGTTCATGACGTCACATCTCTGACAAACACGCCCGTCTTTCAACCGGCTGCCGCATCTCGACGGAACAAAAGGGAGGAATTTCCTTAATATCAGAAGACCCGCCGTGTAGAGGGGTACGATGTACGTGAAGTCTATCGAGGCTGAAACGGTGTATGGTGTGGATTGATTGATTGAATATTAACGTCCCACTGTTCAGCTACACGAGGGCTTTTGGCAACGGACCTCGTAATTTTGAACCATGGTCAAGTGACAAGGATGACAACTGAGTTGGCCCCCCCCCCTCTCCTAACTACCACATCACACCAATGAAAGGACGTTTGAGCTCTCGATAGATTTGACGTGCATCGCTCCCCTATACGGCGGATCTTTAGTCGAACTGGGCTTGAACTCATGACATGCTTGCCACGATCCGATACCTTGACCACTAGGCTAGCGCGGCCACTGTGTGATGTGGAAATTAGGGAAGGGGTGCCAAGTCAGGTGTCGTCCTCGTCACTTAGACATTGCCCAAAATTATCAGGCCCATCACCAATAGCCTTCTTGTAGTTTTATAGTGCGTGTTAATACAACTCTCACTCACTTCAATTACCCCTAAACAAATCTGAGTGGGCTTTTTATATAGTCGATTGGAAGGTGTAAGTGGAAAAATAACTTTAGTATTATTTCCTGCTCTTACAACTCTATAATTCAATAAAAAATAATTAGTTTTTTTGAAATAAAGACAGGATTATAAAGATCACATTTATTTAGATTAAAATTAAAATCTGCATAAAGATAATGTCATGTGAACCTGGTGCAGACAGAAGCAGAAAGTCAGAAATGTTCCATTAATTTCTTATCGTGTACAGTGCAATAAAAAAAATTTACGTTTCATTAACTATCAGAAAAGCAAACTGAAACGTGACTTCTGAATAAGACAGTAAGTCTCAAAATTATGGCGTTCACTATGCCTATAATGATTAGTATAAAGGTTACGTTGATATTCTGACCTTTATATATGGATATATCGTCTGGATAATCAAGAAAAGCATTTCTGTTTCAAAAATAAACCAGACACTTTTTTTTTCTGAGAAATGATTTGAATCACGCAACACGTGTTTAACATGTCACCATTTAAAAGATCTAATGATGAATTAATAGTCCATTAAGTCTTTATGAAAACTAAACCCGAGCGAGAGAGAGAGAGAGAGAACATACCTATTTTCAATTTTGTTAAAATTTCGGCATCACTGAATCAGAAATTATATATAACGTTAGAAAACCATATAAAATTTATTACCTTACTTCGAAATCCTGTTTTGATACTTTGCCATTTCGCCGGGGCAAATCTCGCCAAGTATTGCCAGGCCTTGTATTGGCGACAACACACAATATACACATGAAAAAAAAATGTTTTATGAATGCTTGCTTTCATTGGGTTTTCATCTATTTTTGATGTATTATGAAAAAAACGGTAATGGTAAGTAAAGACCGCGACTTGTTTTGAAATGCGGTAGTAAAAGGTTACCCGCGAGAATATTCCTTTTGGCTGATCATTTTTGGAGACTTTATCGCTTGCGCCAGCGAAACGGAGAGAGAAAAGTACCACTTTTATTTATTCAGAATCTAAGAAATTAAATGACATTTTTTTTTAGTAAAACTCGTATCGAAAACTATTTATCACCATTTCTTGCTTCACCATCAGTTTGAACTTGATATTAATAAACCGAACATTAATTTTTTAGCGTTGTTTATAACTCAGCAAAATATTATTCAGATGAACATATGTGCAGAAATTCTTTCACATGTCAAAAAAAAATTAAAATATTTTTACCTTAAAAATTTATGAAATACTTGAATAAATTTTTTTCTTACAGTAAAATACTGAATAAACGGTTTTGATAATAATCAGAATGGTAAATTTTCAGTAAAATGACAATTTCTGTGGTTCATAATTTGAAAATCAATACTAGACTAAATAGAAGTCATCAACGTGCATATGTATCATAAATTCAGCTCTCTCCGTCCCTTTGAATGCTATTAAGAAGTCATTGATTCCAATTTGCATTTTGTAATTTATGAATATTTATTTGCATTAATAAAAACAAATGGTAATACTGATCGTACTTTCAAGAATAACTAACGAAAACTTTGACGTACCAGATAGGATATGTAATTTTCAACTCAAATTTCATATAACAATCTATTTTTTTTCCTCCATTTATTATGAAAATGAGTAACAGAGCAAAAGAATCTATAAAAAAAGAAATGAGTCTGATTCATCAAAAAATAAGGTATATGCGAACTTCGCAGCACCAGAAAATTCGCTTCCGAATTTTATTCGTAATCTAAGCAATAGTTAAATGAACCAATATTTTGCACATTTTCATTAATTAATGCAAAATAAATAAGCAAAAAATACTTAATGAAATGCTAATTATATTCGTTTTTTCTAATACCACTGAATGAACCATCCTGGATCCATTCGTGAATTCGATTTCCAGCAAACAAAAAAATTTTAAATAATTTAAAAATCAAAATAATTATTTAAAATTTATAATACATGCCTAGTTATCTTTTATCAGTAAGATTTCTAACGATGTTTGTTTTTGCCTACGCTTCAAAATTTGATGAAAAAATGAGACATAGCATCATTATTAAATAACTTCGAAAGCGCTTAGCCACTGCCTTAGGGCAGGGTTGGTCAACGTGTTTCGGCTCGTGAGCGACATTGAGGGAGCGGAGGGCCTCGCCTCTTAAAAATTATGGCATTTCTTTTATAACAAGTAATAAATATAAATAAAATAACGGCAGTTTTATTCAATTTATTTTTTGTTCTAATTTCATTTTGTGCCTATAGCTGCAAGCGCATTTAATTTTAGAACAAGTTTAATGAGACGAATGTACCCTATATCACTCTTTTCTACAGTTTTTTTAAATCGGGAGCGAGGTAGCTTGTTTAAAATCTCATTACTACCTGCAAGTTCATGTCAACCAACTTCCTGTATTATGACTCTTAGATGAGATCTCTTGTTGATCTTCATCTAAGAAAAACTTTACTCACAAATATATATCGACTAAAATATAATGAACTATTTCGCAGCAAATTTTTTTCATTTATGAAAATTTCTCAGTGAAGTAAGATTTATATAAGTCAGTGTCATAGCATTAATTATTTTCTTCACACTGTGTTCTTATTTCAAGTCAATAAGTTCACATTATAGATCCTCATGTGTATCAATATCAGCATAAATGGGTAACAAAGCAAATTGAATTTAGGCTCAATTTTCTTAAAATTCTGAAGCCTTCTTGTAACATCGTCCTCCGAACTCTGCAGATGGTCTCTTAAAAGAAACACTTTTAGGTACAGAAGAACGTCGTTTATCCGAATCAATTGGGGCTGGACACCGTTCGGATACGCGATTGTTCGGATAACCGAAACCGAATGCGATCCATGCATAGTATGAAACCGGACACTATACGAATATTGAAAATCATCACATGCGGGAAACGTGCTTGAAGAAAAAGCAAAATAGGTGCAAAATGTTGTAGTTTTACCTTGATTGGGGAAAACAATCACTCATTTTTCGCTGTACTATTTTACACCTTCGTTTTTTCGCTGCAAGGTCTCTGATTTTCTTGAGCAGCAGTAGTTGAGTAGGACAGCACTCTGATTGTTGTTCGAGCCACTCCATAGCTGTCTATAACGCAGAAAAGCGTCAGCATTTGATGGACCCTTGCTGTTTTAGTTTCTGTTGTTGTCCTCGTCTTCCCCCGTTTCATCGTCCTCAGGGTAGGATTCTTCTTGCACGGAAGTCACAATCTCGTCATCAGTTAGCATTTGAAATCCACAGTCTTTTGCATCGCATGCCATCTAGGTTTCTACATCTTCTTCATTGCATTCTTGAAATCCTGTGATCGATTGAACAAAGTCGATAAAAGCACTGTTCGAAAAGGTATTCATATTTCATATACAGTACAGTGCATGTAGTTGACAAAAAAAAACTGGCCTGGATATTTGACGCTTTGGATAAACGACGTTCTACAGTAATTTGTTTTCCTAGTAGTGAAAAATAAAAGACGAATCTTTGATCACCCACGAGAAAGAAATCTCGGTTAAAAGCGGATTTTCTAACTGTCTAAGCGGGACGCATAAAAACTCTTAGCGGGCCGCTTGTTGTCCCACCCCTGACTTAGGGCCATGCTTCTAAGTGTACGGTGCAATAGTGTCCCTTGCTTTTAGCATTTCTGGTATTGCACTGAAAGATTGTTGCTTTGCTGTTTACCTCCTCTTTGGACAAACTCTCCACCATAATTCTAGCTATGAAACACACTCCGTGCGCTCTACAGTGGTCAGCTTTTGTCTGTGATATCATTTTGATCTGTGCCATCGATATCATTGTTAACCTCCTCCAGTTCCATAGCCTTGCACAAAGACACAGCCTCATTGATTACAAATTCCTCTGGGGTATTGCTACAAATCTTACAAAATCACATTCGACCACGCTCTCCAGCGAATGCTTCTTCCATACTAAAGTGACGGTTCTTGACAACCTCATAACACATCTTCAGATTGCTCAAGTAGTTGGTATTTAATCTTAGTTAATTTCACTAATTTGTCTTATTTCTTTTTCTCTTTTAATTCCAAACAAGCTAGTTAATTCCAAGCTCGACATTCTTAATGGTCAGTCAAATTGATTGCATGTTCTTCTCCTCTCTTATTTGCCCCCTTTTGGAACACCGCGGCTTTGCATCTTGTCTTGAAGTTAGGTTTTCCGGGTGTTCCTTTCTCTTTATTCTAACGTAGCCTACGCTTTATCTGAAGTATTTTTTTTGCAACAATTCTCACAGACAAAGAAAAAAAGGCTTCGTCGCTATTATACCTGCCAAGCATATATAATCGTTATGCAATCTACTGCATTTATTTCATTATAAATTTGATAGTAATATTTAATATCTTCAATCAAATAAATTGCTTACACTTTCAAAATTATTCTAATTAAAAAAAGATACTGTCACAATAAAATTTTAAAAATTTATTTTTTTATTAAATTTATCACGCTCAGTGTAATATTGCACGGCCCTTATTATAATATTTGCAAAGTCTTAACTTCAGGAATAAATTATTTCTTTTATTTCTGTATTAGTATTTTCACGCTGGCAAATATTTAAAAAAAAAATAAGATCTTTGTAATTTAATTTCTAAATGCATATGGATATAAAATTTAATGAATCAGACAATGCTCTTTTTTAGAACCATTTATTTTCTCAACAATTCATTTTTTTATTGAAAAAAAACCTTTAAAAAAATATACTTTGCGAGAATGTATCACATTTATCTATCTTGAACTTTCACTGAAAATGTCACTATATACTATCTTTATTATTGATTTTTTGATGATATTAGCATTTTTTATTCAAGATAAGATAAAGAAACATCTTTAACGAGTTCCATCAGTCGAATAAAAATTGAAGATAGACAAAATAATGTAAGCAATTTACGTCTCCTAGTATTCATTCCTATAGCACAAATAGACAAATTAAAAGTCGAATTAATGTAAGTATAAAGCAGTAGCATTTAAAATTGTTAAGTGCTTCGTGGAAAGGCAAACTTACTTTTGTAATGTCTACAACTGAACATCAACACGCCATCTGCGTCGCCGTCACCATCTACTTGCTGGGACAAACCGTGACCTTTAGTTCAAGTTCATGACAAACTAATTAATAGTGGTTCACAAACTAATTGTCCATGAACCTCAAGTAAAATAAATCTTATTTTAATGCATAATATAAAATTTAAAATTTTAACTAAGATGTTTTGAATGGTTAATAGTGACGTAATAATAAAAAATATCACTAAGACATTATGATATCTGAAGCAGTATTTACTCAAGTTATAAGTTTTGCATTAAAATATAGAAACACTTTTTTTTTCAATGAGATGATTATCTTTGCACAATACAAAAAAATAACACTGCTTTCTGTTCAAAAGAAAGAAAATTTGTTACATTTATTACTATTTCTAGATCATGCCCAAAATAAAACTAAACTGTTGATTAGGTATTAGTAGCGCATCGCGACGTTTAGTTCCTGATTAAACCTGCATTAACGACCGCACCCGCAATCGTCCCGAATTCACCTTACAACGCTCTTATTTATTGTATTTTATAATATGTACTGTCTAAAAATTTCATTCTAAAATTTTCAAATTTTACTCTTAAATTTTTTAATGTGCAAAATCATAATTAGTTTATTTTATCTTTCATAATAATGGAAATGGTTACAAATATTTTCTTTATATAAAACCTATCGCGGACCCCCCCCTGACGTTGCCCAACAACCTTTAACTATAATTTCCCATGGGTCCCCTCAGCAATCACAAGGACCTCAGGGGTACGTAGGAACCACTTTGAGAATCTGTCCTAAAAGAATGTTTATCGTGGTGTTAAAATAAAAGGCATGATATTTAGTGTATTCCATTAGTAAAAAGCATAAAGCCGCTTTTTTGTGGAAATTGATATCCAAAATTGAGAATTTTAAAAGTACAAGGAAATGAGTAGATAGTTGCCAAAATTATTTGTGAAAAATAACATTTTATAGATGAATGGTACTGCTTCTGTTTACCATCACCAAACGTTGAAAAATATGAATAAATGTTGAAAATCCAAACACACTCGTTAATTTACTAAAAGAAATAAGTAAATATCATATTTGTATTTTTATACAAATATATAGATGAGATCTAGACGTAATATGCAGGAGGAGGAGAGGAAGGATTGACAAATATTATTGATGAGAAAATTGTTGAGAGTCAAAAATGAGGAGCGATCTCTAAGGCATCCAGATAACATATTACATTTTACCAAAGACAGTAAAACCCATGACACACAGAATAGAGATCACTTGAGCATCATGTACAAACAGCTCATACGTAAAAAAAATATGCCCAAAGGAATGTTTCGATGCCACTTTCGAACAATAAGCTCATGCATTATTTGCTAATGTAGTTAAGTCCGAAAACTCGGCCCCGGATAACCTGGCAGTTCGAATAACTCGGCCACACCCTTACAGGTGGAAAAATCCCAATGTGTAGACCCGTTCAAGAGTGAAGTATGGAAAACAACAGGACATTACGCATTTCATTAAGAAAAGTAGACAGTTTTTGCAAAATCGACTGTTTAGTTTTCATAATAGACAGTTTTATGCCAACGTGAAGCATTTTTCTGAGGTGTGTCTGATCGGGTAAATTACTGCATACTACGTATTCATTAATTTACCCCCCTCAGGGGGCTCACCTTCTTTAGGTGAGTACGGGTGTCATAATCCGGAGGTGTCCTAGTGATCTTTTCCTTTTCCCACGGGGTTTACTGTCTTTGGTAAACACGGGCTTCACAAACCCGGGGTACCCTAGTGATCCTTCTCTATTTTCGACCCTCTTTCTTGTCATTCAATTAATTCATTCTTTCTCTTCCCGTCTAGACACAGATATTAAAACAAATGTTTGGCGCAGTATAGCCGAAATTGGCTCTTGCGCCAATAAATCCCAAAATCAATCAATCAATCATTAATTTACGTTTTTATGTAATAAATGCTCAATGCTTCATAAAGTTCTTACTTTTCCTTTGTTCAGTGGTATTTGGGCAGTTTATTTTTTGTTGTATTCTCAGGCAAATAATATATACAAGTGCAGTACAATATTTTCTGAGGAAGCATTCGTACCTCTTTTGAAAACCCCATTCTCGATAACCCGGCATTTTCACAAACTCGGCCACCCATCCATCCACATTAGACCTAGTTTTCGGGACTCGACCGTACTGAAAAATCCTTCTTACCTTTAAATTGTATGTAAAATTCATATTCTCAAATGTGTCACGCATACATATCGGACACGCATAAAATTAATTTTACTTACGTATTAACTTTCAGTAAAATTAATATGTTTCGTTTTTATTTTTATAATTTTTTTTTGTTTTTAAATCCAAAACTATTCAATGTGTGTCGAAGTATAGTTATGATGATTGCGACAGTAAAATAAAAAAAACACGAAGTTATATGTTATGAAGGAATTGTGGGCACATTTGATTTATATTGTTTATGAGCGTCCCACTGTTCGATTTCATTCGAGGTCCATCGTCAATAGCGACACGAAGTTATTGACGTTGAACCTCGATCAAATGAGTGAGTGAGGGAATATTAACGTCGCACTGTCTTAGCAACACGAGGGCTTTTGGCGACGGTCCGCGTAATTTTGAACCATGGTCAAGTGACGCGGACGACACCTGAGCTGGCACCCCCTCTCCTAACTACCACACCACACCAACGGGAGGACGTTTGAGCTCTCGACAGATTTAACGTGCATCGCTCCCCTACACGGCGGGTCTTTAGTGGTACTGGGATCGAACTCATGACACGCTAGCCATGATCCGATACCTAGACCACTCGGCTACCGCGGCCCTTCGATCAAATGAGAGGACGACACCTGATCTAGCAGCCCCTCTCTAAACTTTAACACCACGTCAACTTGAGGACTTACCGAATCGTGAAAAATTATTTGGGAAAGGAAAGAAATGTTATTCGGAAAAAAAAAAGGTTTTCTCAGAATATGAATGAATTGTCTTAAATAAAATAAAAATTCATGTAAGAAGAATAATTTCTTAATAATTCTTTTTTTAGTTCGTATTAAATTCTTCCTTAGGTGCAGAGGGTAACGTACTTTAATATAGAGCGTGATTATTGTGGTCCGAAATATTTTTGTCGCCCCCCCCCCAGAATATGATGTGTTCCATTTCTTGATATTCATATTTTTTCACTGTCAAAAGGATTTTTAATTTTATAGTTTAAAGGAAAAAATATTGAGTATTTTGTAACAGGGCACTTTCAAACTTTAACCCCTTAAGCAGTTTGCCCGTACAAAGTACGGGCTACCGAAAGTTGAGCACAACTGGTTTGCGCGTACGCTGCACGGGCATTTATATTTTCCTTCTTTCTTTGATTTACTCTTATTTTTAATTCTTATGGTGTATTATTTAGCGGTAGTTTTTGAAAAGGTCTATGTCAGTTTGTCTATAGTATTGAAAGTTCTTTTCGTCCGGCATTTTTTATGGTGAAGACAGGAATAAATATGATGTTTAGTTATAAACAATAAAAAAATGTGCCTTTTTTTGAAGAATTTTGCGTAAAAAAATAGGTTGCTTAAGGGTGACATAAATATAATAAACACAAATAGTATACACACATTTGGCTTAGTATATATTTGGAAGTGTAGTATATATAGCACATAATAGTATAACGGATGTGGCTGTATATATTTGTTATATTATTAAAAATATATTCCGATATGTTTTCAGATGATATAAATATGATGATGAAAATATGTTCCAAATTTAGATCCTGTTTTTTACATTACATGGAAACAACTTTAATAGAACAATTTTTCCTTCAAGAGTAATAGAACGCTTGAAAAATTGTTAATACATGTCAATCCATCACATTAAATTTCACTATATTTCTGTGCAGGAATACAAAAACACTGACTCGCACCACTATTACAGCCCCCCTTGTTCGATGTTGCCAAGAAGGGTGGTCATGCTTCTGCGCCAAAAATAGACTCTCCCGCTACGCTTTGAGTTGGCATTCCAAATTTAATTTTTTGGTTAATTGTTACGACATCAACCATGTATGAAGGACGTGATGTTCAACACAGCCATATCATTTGAATAATTCGACTATCTGAACGGTAACTGTAACTGGTTCAGTGATTATGTCAGTGGCTGCAAAACGATACTGGGCAATTCATTTCACGGTGTTTAACGTGATTTTTGAAATATCTTCTTGCAAAGCAGATGAGATGGAGAGAAATGCTGAAATGTTTTTGAGTTATGCTTGGATAGAGACGTGTACACATATTGCTAACCGAACAATGGATATTAAAAATGTATCGGCAGAAAAACCAGGAAAAAAAATGTATATCTGGTATAATCCCACTTTTTTAGTGTTCCGTTTAAATGCTTTTCGTTCATGATTTAATTACGTAATGAGAAACATTAAATGATGGGAAACAAATAGGAGGCAGAATATTATTTGTTGAAATGAGTTTTCTTCTATTAATAGACTACCAATTACTCGTTTTATTATCGAAAAATGAGTTTGTTAAAAACGTAATAAAAATCTATTTTTACGTTGCTGAAATTAGTTTTATTGAATGGGTCTTACTTTTTTGTGGAAACGAGTGACCAGTTTCTAAAATAAAAAATACAGCACGCAACGGAATTTATGAATTCAGATGAACTTAATTCAAGAGACATGATATTTAATTATATTCAATTATATTACATAAGGTTTAAAAGTGTTTTGATTGAATATTCTTTTGTTTTAAGAATTTTATAACTTAATATATGTGCCAATTCTCTCTCTCTCTCTCTTATATTTAATCGTAGTGTTGTTGATGAATACGGATTAGGAAATGATTTCTGGTGATATTTTTGTATGATTATACAACGTAAGTATTTTTAAGAATCAATAAAATTTGATAATCCAGAATGTGTTCTATTTTTCAGAATATTTTGTTCCCTTTCTTGTATTTTCTGAGCATTTGTATATTTTCCTTATTTTTGCTCCCTTTCCCCTCTCTACTTATGAGATAACTATTTGAAAGTAAAAAATTCCTAAGATTCTGTCCAACACATGTAAAAAAATTAAAGAAATTAATCTTTTGAGAAAACGAGAATATATATAAAAGACTCCAGTTCAAAAGTTTTAAATCTGAAATTCAAATAAACATTTTCTTGTGTGTGTGTTGCGTGTGAGCTCATAAGAGTTTCATAGGAAATTATTATACATTCATTTAAAAGTGTCATCTATACAGGGACGTCTTAAGGTTTCTTGAGGCCCTAAGCTTCTATGCAAAAGTAGGCCCTACCTGTGACCCTTAAAAGTTATAGTTTACATCGTAAAATACTCGTATAAACAGTTGTCTGAAACAAATAAATCTCACAAACCTTGGTACAAATCGTCTCGACCACCATCTTAAATGAGTACTATGGTTTATGATGTTGTTGTTACGTATGCCACCTGTCTGACGTAGTCAGATCGAGGCCCAAGAAATTCATCATGGTAACGGGCTAGATCTACGGCTGTCCTTAGCCTAAGCTTTGAGCCCCCCATGAAGGTGACAGTACGATTTTGCTCGGTACAACATGATAGATGGCGGCACCGTTCGGACCCACTGATTTAACGAGCACGTACTCCGTGTGTACTCGATGGGTTTTTGGTGGCATCGGGCATCGAACCCAGGTCTTCCGGTCTGGAGTCCGATGCTCTAACCACTAGGCTACCCACTAGGTTTATGATGTAGGCTTATCCCTAGACATGGACAACGGTAATCACCTAATAATGCAGTCTTACCATTGTTGCCTGCTGATTTGTAGTTTGAAATTCCCAGATTTTCGGAGAATATGTCCGGGAATAAATAACATTCGACTATTAAACATATTCAAATCACGATCTTACTGAGTATGAGTTGGGAATTAAACGAGCCTCCTCCCAAGGTCAAGGCCCAGTTAGCCCTTGCCTTAAGACGCCCCGCATCTATATAAAATTAGGACTCTAATTTCTTTAATGGTAACATTTTGAGAGATCTCGAAGAAGCAACTATATTTCTTCCCCATCCCCCATTATAAATTATCTTTTCTTTAACTGCTTTGTTCAGTGAATTTCTTTTGTACATTTGAGCAAATTCAGATATAAAACATCAGTGAAAGGAAATACTTAATGTTATATATACATTTATATTTAGAGATTCTTACATGTATTTATTCAGGAATCGGGTTGAGTGATTATTTATTAGAGTCACATTTTAAAGCTACACAAGAGCTATTGGCGGTGGACCTCGTAATTTTGAGCCTCAGTTGAGTGACGAGTATCTGGAAACTCTAGGAAATATCTTTAAAGCAGTGGCGTAATGCACACCCCCGCACCGCGGGGGGGGGCAGGATTCTGAAGGGGCCCAAAGCCTGATATTAATGGTTTGCAGTCCTTTGTAAGATCTGGCTTGGCGCTCAAAACGGGACTTTGCTGGGGGGGGGGCTTTAATATTCTCCGTAACGCAACTGTCTTAAAGTTCAGACTTTTCAATACATTTTCTCTTAAATATTCCCAGAAATTTTGGAACTCCAACTGTCTTGGGAAATGCATAATAAAAATCAAACTTAAAAAAAAAAACTTTTTTTTTACTAATATTTGTTTAAGTGCATTTTTGTACCTTTTTGAATTCTTGCTTACATAAGACATAAAGTTGTGTTGTTGCTAATGTCACCTGTCTGATGGTTTCGGATTGAGGCCTACAAAATTCATCGTGGCAAAGGTCTATATGTACGCCTGTCGTTCGTTATTCGTAGCTTTGAGCACCATACAGGAAGAAATGAAGTAATACATCAATCAGTAGTTTAAACTTAGAAAAGTGATTTTTGACAGATCATCAAAAGCACATCAGTTTACTGTAGTTCTAAAGTAGGAAAATGGTCACCAAAAAATCTCGTGCCCCATTAGAATACCATTAACTTAAGCAATCAAATCATTCAAATTTTAAATAGTCAACATATTCAACTAACATTTTTATACATAAGTATTAAATAAAATAAAAAACTTTTACAGTAAATAATTACACGTATTGTTAAATGGATCTCTACAAAAACATATTTCAAGTTAACCCATTAAACACCACATCAAATTTTAATTCCTTTTC
Source organism: Trichonephila clavata (assembly GCA_019973975.1). Taxonomy (NCBI): domain Eukaryota; kingdom Metazoa; phylum Arthropoda; class Arachnida; order Araneae; family Nephilidae; genus Trichonephila; species Trichonephila clavata. Next base: position 21,794 of record BMAO01020229.1, read on the forward strand.
TTCCAAACATGAAAACAAGACCCTTTGATCTAGGTGTGAAAATCTTGCTAATTAAAAAAATGAAGTTATAATCAGCAACTAAAGTGGGAAAAATAAAATCAAAATTTTAGTTTAACTGAAAAATAGCCAGAAAATTTATTAAAAAAATTTTAGAATATAATGTTGCGTTTTCGCAACATCAGTCCTAAATGGATTACAAATCCATTGATAAGTTTTAACTATTTTTATTTTGAACTAATCACCTTGCATCTGATTCAAAGCACATCAACGTAATGTTTAACTATATTTTAAGCCTATATTTATGATTCTAAATATTTTATTAAGTTCGAGAGTATTCCATCACAGAACATAAAAAACAATTACCTTTATCAATTACATTTGCACACGCGGGTTTGGCTTGAAATGTAGATGGAGAAGTATGGTCATTCATATGGTATTGCTTGTAGGTAAGCAAGCACAAGAAAAGGCTAAGAACCAAAAGCCATTTTGTAAAACGAGAATTAATCATGGAACTTAACATCCACTTCCGAAAGAATGATGTCATAAAATGTCCCTTGTATGTTTTCCGTCCTATAAAAGAATAAAAATCAATTATTTCAAAAGATTTGTAATTTGTAAAAAAACCTTCACACACATGCTCTTTTTTGAGATAAAGCAAACTGCAGTTTCCAGGAAAAGGGAAAGTCTTCCACTCAGGGAAAAGTCTTCCCTGGGTGGGAAGACTTTTCATTCTCCCGAAAACCGCTTCTAGTTTCTTTCAGTATGAAAGGTCTCGCTTGCTCAAGAGTCTTAAATTTAACATTGAAAGTATTGATCTCGTATGAATTTTGGGTACTTACGTGTATTATAGCATCAGCCAATTTCGCCAAACGAGAGGACATCACTGATTCAAAAAATATCGCCAAATGCTATCAACGTTATTATTACTGTGTTCGTAAGAGCGAGGGGTCCATAACTGACTGTATATCGCAGAACTTCGTGACGTGTTTTTATTTGACGAAATTGGTCAAATCAAAAGACTTCAGGTTTCATACGCTATTTCCAAATTTTGCAGTTCGGGTGTTTTTAAGAAGGCAAAATCAAGACAAGAATGGTTCCTTAAATTCAATTAAATGATTCTGCATAACTTGTGTGATAAAACAAAAACAAGCCATATACAGTCAACTCTCGTATTCAAACTTTCGATAATACGAACCTCTCGATAATTCAAAGTATATGTTCAGTCCCTAGAAAAACTCTTGATGTTTCGAACTAAAACCATACGTTTTGGTATACTCAATATTTCGAAGTGAAATCTGTGACTGGCCAGACTACAATACGCTATAATTCGAAATTATAAAACTCTCGACTATTCGAACACTCACTATCATGTGCAGTCCTATAATAAACATGTTGGAGCTTAAAAGTTTCACATTGTGTTGTCTCTGCGTGTCTCCCCTGTAACATAGCCCCTTTGATGACCATCTGTCTGCTGTCCTTTCTTAGTGTTTTCAGGTTCCTGAGGTGAAAAGACACTTTAATTGTTTTCAATCTTTTAAGTGGACAAAAGACCAACTGCACCTGTTGTCAGCCGTCCACATCTTTTCGTTTAACACGTGGCCTCGCTACACATGTGTCCAGAAAGGATGGTCCGCTATTGTGAAGAAAAAATGCATAGGATTGCGTATGAATGTATTGAGTGTATAGTTTTAATACAGGTCTTTTGACTTAATAAATATTCATAATTATAATATGTACTTTTTAAAAATATTTAAAATAATTTTATACATATGTACAATTTCTGTTTTATTACATAGTTTCAAATTTAAATGTGTTAGAAAAAATTTCTCTTCGTATATTATGGAAATTTTTTTATCCTCTTGATAATTCGAAGCTTTTCATTGTTCCTACAACTTCGAATTATCGAGAGTCGACTGTAACTTGAAATAACTAATCTGCATAAAATATTTTTAAGAAAAAAAATATTAAAATAAAACTAAATGAATTGCAATAAAGCTAAATGTATCTAATGTTTTGATGCTCATTACTAGATTATTCAGCTGCTAAAGTTTCACGTACAACTGTCCCAGTCTTGATTTTAATTTAAATCGCACTCTGAAGCAATTAGAGGGCTATTGGCGACGGACCTCATAATTTTGAACCACGGTCAAGGGAAGAAGGCTACGACCATCACAGAGAACACGCAATTGTAATAATGTTTCTTCACCCAAAGTAATGTCTATGTGCTAATCTACTTCGTAACTGTGGTCATCTACTTCAAGATTGAAATAGAATCCCTCATTAAGCATTACAGTAGAACGTCGTTAATCCGAACATTTATTATCCGGAGCAGTTTTTTTTTGTCATCTACATGTACTGTACATGAATACGTTTTCGAACAGTGCAATGCTCAACAATTGTTTCGCGTGAGGCCAAAATGACGGCAAAACTCAAAAGTCAGGGATATTTAGGGAATTTCAGTTGTGTGATTTTGTAAACATCTACGCGGAATATTAGGTCAGTTTGTTTCTAAGTATTATGAGAAGGCTCTGCGTTCGAAACAGCTATGGAGTGATACGAACAACAAGTGCTGTCCTACTCAACTATTGCTGCTCAAGAGAATCAGAGATCTTGCAGCCAAAACACGAAGATAAATCATGGTACAAAGAAAAATAAGTGATTATTTTCCACAATAAAGGTAAAATTGCGACATTTTGCACCTGTTTTGCTTTTTCTTCAAGCACATTTCCTACATGTGGTGATTTTCAATATTCGTATAGTGTTCGGTTTCATAGACTGCATGAGTCGCATTCGGTTTTCGGTAATCCGGACAATCGCGTATCCGAACGGTGTCCGGTCCCAATTGATTCGGATAAACGACCTTCTATTGTATGTGATATTATTCTATTAACTACCAAGATGATCATGTGTGACAATACTATAGGCGGCTTCGTTTTGTTGCGATTTCATTAATTCCGTGGCCATATTTAGCTAAGTTATGTTTAACCATGTGTGCCCAAACTGCGGCACGCGTCCACTGTGTGGTACGGCGGAAATGTAACAGTGGCACGCGGAGACTTTTTGAAAAATTAATAAACTTGAAAAAATAAAAAAGAGAATAATTTTTTTACAGTTTTATTGAAATGCAATTGTCTAACACAAAAAAAAAATTCCCCAAATTTTGTGTGTTTAAATACATTTAATTAACTGAGTTACAATAGAAAATTATCATGTAGAGCACCGATACTCAACTTGCGGCCCACCGAGCCTTTTTAAGTGGCTCGGTCATGACTCATTACTCTGAGCAATTTTTTTATTTTTGACAATGAATGTATTAAAAGTTTTCTGGGAAAATTCTTTGACAAGAAATCAAATATATCAGTTTTGCTTTTTTTGATGTCGATGTCGTACGGCTGCGCGAAATGACATTTTTTTTCTATTTGTAACGGTTACTGTTAGTAATAACAGACAACAGTGGAGTAGCGACAATTTTATGGGTGGAACTAATTTTGACCAATCTTTCATACCTTGCAAGTGAAAAATATTCGAACGATTTGGAGGTTGACAGTTTTGTAGTGAAAAACAAACATGGATCAGTACCTGTGTGTTTGATTTGTCACGAAAGTGCTGTATTTAAAGAATTACCAATAAACAGGAATCATTCAATGACACTTTTCCTATTTCAAGAGGTAATAAATAGGCTTTATTGAATATTCTTTGCAACATCAACAAAGTGTTTTGTAAGTGGTAACGTCACAGTAGTAACAAAGACATCCTAAGAAGTTTGTTATATTATTGGTAATCATACGAAACCGTTCACTGATGCAAAAATTGTGAAGGAGTGTTTCTTAAATTGTCTTTTAATTTAGTGTTAGTAACAAAAATAAAAAAAATATATAAAAAAATAATAATTTAAAAAGCAAAACAAGACTTATAATATTTTGTGATCAATTTTCCATATTTTAAATTTCCAATGCTATCTTGTTTTCTTAAAGCATTTCTTCCCCCTCCCCGTTTTACTTCATGTTACAGCCCGCGTGAAATGGCTGACATATGTATATGCGGTTCAGCAGAAAAAAATGAGTACCCCTGATGTAGAGAATACTCTGGATTACTGCACTTGTGAGATTTTGGAATTTGAGGGAGCTTTGTGTGTGTGTTTTTAAAATATTTGGAAGAAAACAATTAACTGCCCAGTGAGTGCTTGCTACTTAAGAATGAATATTGGCTATGGAATTTAGCATCTCTTACCGAAATTTTAATGAACATTTAAATAATTTAAATTTAAGATTAGAGATAAAAGATTGTACTTTTTACTTACCGTAGTTGGTCATATATTTTTTGTCAACACATTGTTGCTTTTGCAAAAAAGACTAACATAATTCACATTAATGCGGGAACTAACTACCAAAGTTGAAAATGCTGCGAGCTATGATAGATTTAAAAATACGATGTCCATTTTGTATGGTTCATTCAGTGCTAGGTTTAACGGTTTTCTAGATGATAAATAAACGCTGATATTTTTATAAATCCTTTTTCAAACTCTCTGCAAGACTTTTTACCCACATTAAATCTAAAACAAAATTATTGATGAAAATACTATGCTACGCAGAATAAGGGACCTATTTCACAACTTCAAGTGATCCGAATTATATTGAATTGTGGAAATTTGTACTAACAAGCAATTTTCCAAATTTACATGATTTGGCTGTCACATACTGTTTTGGGTTTCGATTAACATACATTGAGAATTAATACTTTCTATTATGAACATAATAAAATCAAAATACCTATTAAAGTTAATAAATATGTGCTTTAAAGCCTAATTTTGTTTTCAAATCTTCTGTTAATTAATCTTTAAGAGAGAGAGAACTATAAACCTAATATAGATTACTTGGTAAGAAACCACAAATGCAAAAGCCACATTAAGAAAGTACTGACTGTTTAAGAATTATTTGGAATTAAAATATTTCAAATTACTAATTTTTATTTTATACCTAAACTAACTGATTGAACTTGTAAAACGTTTATTGGCAATAAAACCTAAGTTTATAGATTTGTCTTACTTATTCTATTATTTTTAAATTGCATGTGCTATTCCCTAAGAAATCCCATAATAAGCTTTTAAGTAACATTTTTTCAACTTCATATTTTTGTTCGTTTGTTGGTAGTGGCATACATAGTTTTTTTATCAGATTATGTCACTCTTCTCAAAATTGTTGGCCACCCCTGTGTTAAGCTCTCAATTGGCTACTAGTAAAGAAGTGTACCCCATACCGTATATTCCGGCGTATAGCGTACATTTTTAATACAAAAAAATTAAATCGAAATTTATGAATGCGTATTATTTTCCAATTATAAAAATACTTAAAAATAAGGTTGGCTCGGTCGCTTAGAGGTAGCATACCCGCCTCGTAAGCCTAAGGTTGCGGGGTCGATTCCAACTGGAATCGATGGATTTTCTAGATGCGAAAATCGTTGGTACGCATCTCACATGATTATGTGGCATGTAAAAGATCCTTTGAGTGTTAATTTGGCTCTGATACTCTCGGCAAAATTGAATCACGGCAACATTAGCGTCCGACAATATCTTCAAATGAATAAATTTCAGCGTCAAAAATGGGTAGCGAGAGCCACCACTAAATGGTGCCACCAATGAAATGGCTCCCCAACTTGGGGATTTGCCGTGTCTGCAAAAGCTTATCAGCCATAATAGAGATCATTTGGGAAATAAAGTATTCAAAAATAAAGAAAGATAAGAACACATTGAAATAATTTTTCGTTTAAAAAAACTAAAAAACACGCTTTTATACTGAATCAAACTAAAAAAAGTAAAAAAATAAGTCTTTTTTTCCCCATCTTCAGAAAAACTATACAATTGCTTATATTATAGTAAGAAATTGCCGACGCAAACGTTTTCGCTTTTATAGGGTTGTAACTTAATCTTTTAGTCGCCAAATCTGGAAACGGTATAATGAATTAGTCGCCAAATCAAGAAATCGTTTTTCCCGAGGTCGTGATCAGGACAATTGACCAAAATTATGAAATTATTGTACTGTCATCGGTCCTTGACAAGTGTGCAAAATTTCGAATTAATCAGACCTTTTTAAGTGGGTGAAAATCGAGTTAAAAGATTCCGTTACTTACAAGTGAAACTTATAAAAGCGTGTCAAAAAGACTTCTATATATATCTAAATGTTGTTCATTCAAAAGACGTGGCATACGTTATGAACTTTTATTTTTGTTCGTAAAACTAAATTATGTTTGTCGTATATATAAATCGAATACACCAACTTTAAAGTTGCTTCACAGATTTACTTTCGTTTGCATTCTTTTTTTTACCATTTTGAATCAAATAAAGTTTATTTTATATTTACTGCAACGATTTTTAAGACATAGAGTTTGCAATACATTTTTTTCTTGAGAGAGGCCATTTCGTCACTCATTTACGCAAAACATATTTATTCTTTGGCTTGTTAATTATCAAAATTTCATTTCATTCTTCCATTCACGTATGGAGCTTTTCCCCACGCCAAACATTCTTTTTTCAACACAATTTCCTATTTCCTTCGCAAATTGAATGAATTTGCATTTAAAACCAGCACTATGTTTGTTTCCTTTTTCAAGACCTTATATTTACTTCTAAAAAGAATAAAAAATCAACTGTATTTTAACTCAAGAAAATGCAATTTACTCTAGCCTTCGATGTTTACTTTGAAATCTCGGCTTCATTTGAGGAAGAGAAAGCATCTAATTCCTGATTCCTCCAATTCATTCAGGTCAGAAGTGCGGTTTTGCCCCAAATTGTGTCCCTTTTCTCTCGAAAATTTAAATAACATTATTGTGACCATTTGCATGGAATACAGCCCACTCTGAATGCAGAATTATTTATTCTTTCCTCAAGCTTTCCCCACGAACATAGCGTTTCCAATATCGCTTGTCATTTAAGTTCAAAGTTATTCGAATGCCGGGGAAAATCTTTCAAATGAACGGCCTCAAAAGATAAGAGCATCGCGCTTGTTATATTTCAAATTTCTTCGTTTAGAAAAAAAAAATACGTGTTATGCGAAGGATATACGTAAAAACCTTTTTGTTAAAAATGTATTTCCGTGCATAGGTCAAGAAATTTTGGAAATTTTTTTAAAGTAAATATGTCGGGCTGATTCTTCTTATATAGGCTTCCTCTAATCTTGAAAAAAATAGCTTAGGAAAAATGGGTTTTTTTATTATGCGCAAGCGATTTTAATCGCTTAACCCTTCATGTATTTTGAATAGAACTCTTATTCTAAAATAAAGAAAAAAATTCTCATACATCCTTCAAATTTAGTGTCAGAGTTCGAGTTTCTAAATAATTCGTAAAAATTCACATTTCCTCATTTGGATGTCTGAATGAAAATGCATCATGAAACGAGTTATTCCTTCAGAGCATAAGGCATAGGTCGACGATAATGAGCCGTATAAAATTTACTTTTCATGCTTCTTTCCAAAAACAAAAACAAAAAAAGGCCAAAAAATGTGACAACCACAGATATTGCATAAGATAACGAATGAAAAAAAAATGTGTTAGCCATGGGTAAGGGTTGCCAGAAATAAAACTGTTGTCGTTGGGGCGTTTCACTTAACAACAATTTATTAGAAAAATATAGCACTCAGTTTTTTACAGGTGACATGTTTGAAATATTTTGAACTTTTTCTATTCGGCTTATTTTCGAATTTTGGGTAAATTTTTGAAGAAAAAACGCACTTTGGTAGTTTGAAATCAAAGGCGCATGCTATACACCAGAACATACAGAATATATGTGTTGCAATTACCGTGTTTACTCGAATCTAAGCCGTACTTTTTTCCAATGCTAATGCTACTGAAAATCGGGTGCGGCTCACAATCGAAGGGAAAAAATTAATTGGTTGGGACAATTAGAGCAATGTATTTAAAAGTTTATAATACCGGTAAAATAACTAATATATTCCGTTTTATTAGTTCTTCTTTTAAATTTATTTTAAGTTCGTAATACTGGATATCTCGATAAACCATCTTACACTATTTTTCATTTTTCACAAAAAATTGTTGAGAATTAGGAGTGCGGCTTAGAATTGATGGAGGCTTAGATTCGAATAAATACAGTACATACGAATACCTGTGACACAGATGTAAAGAAAGATATAAAAATGATTCAGAGTTGGATTTAAAAGGAAAAGAATCGAAATTAGGAAAAAACCTCTTAGGAATCCCAGGACACATTACTAGTGTTTATCAAAGCAATAAACACTGTGATCGAAAAGAAAGATAATCCCTTCAATAAATTCAACATTTTCCTAAGAAAAGCAAGTCCTTAAGGTTTTGCCGAAATTGAAGATTAAAAGCAGGTCAAAAACTAAATCAGTGTAATTCTGCCTCATCTAAGCTCCGTGAAATAGTCGAAGTACTACAAGTGGTAAAAAGAAAGTTACAAAACTTTTTATTACAGAACTCTATACCTTTGGGACAGCTTGGACCTCTTTTTGACCATGTAACCACGAGTTAGTGCAGCTTGGTCTTTCACATTCCTCATTTTGTCATTTGCAATAGTCGAGATTTTTTTCACTTAACTTTCAGCCGCATCTTATCTATTCTATTCTTTTCAAAGTGGTTGTCAAGTTTTTATAAGCTTTTCGAATACCTCGTGAAGGCATCATTACTAAGACTTCTTAGAATTTGATATGAGAAAAATTGCAACAATACATAATTATTAACTTTTTTATGAGATGCCAGTTACGTAGCAGAAGTTACTTTACAGTCGGAATTTGCATTTGATGTCAGCAAAATTTTATACTTTTGCATTCTGAAGATAATGGAATTTGAGGTATTTAGAATTTTTTTTTCTGATAAAGAGAGCAATAACTATATATATATATATATATATATAAATTACTAATAGAAAATTCAACGCGGCACTTTGAGCGTCATGTTTCTTTGCCATTAACATAAATTTTAATAGAATTTCTACAAAGCATGAAAAAAAAAATCGACAGAATAAATAAAGTATCGGAAATCAACATGATCTATATACATAAAGGAGAAAAATGATTTACTCACTGACTGACTGACTCATCGCGATATCTCCGAAACAATTTAATTTATAGACTTGAAATTTTGTAGGCATGTTCCTTTCATGGAGTAGAGATCCGCTAAGAACGGATTTTGCGAAATTCGAACCCCAGGGGGCATTATAAATAATTATTTCCATTTCTAAACTATTGGACGTACAGTCTTGAAATTTGGTAAGCAGATTCCTTTCATAGAGTAGAGATCTGCGACAAAATGGGTTTCTTGAAAATCGACACCCGAGTGGCGTTGCGGGGAATTAAGGGGTTATGGATAATTATTTCCATTTTTAAACTATTAGACGTACAGTCTTGAAAGTTGGTAAGCAGATTCATTTTACGGAATAAAGATCCGCTACAAAATGGGTTTTACGAAAACTGACCCCCAGTGGCGTTGCGGTGAATTAAGGGGCGTTACAGATATTTATTTCCATTTTTAAACTATTAGATGTACAGTCTTGAAATTTGGTAAGCAGATTCCTTTCACGCAGCAGTAAAGTTTCGCTACAAAATAGGTTTCGTGAAAATCGTGAATAGGTATTAAGGGGCGTGATAGGTAAACATTTCCGTTTTTAAACTGTTAGATCTACCTGTTTGAAAATTGGTAGGCATATTCCTTTCACGGAATAGAGTTCCTCTAATAAAGTGTTTTGCAAAAATCACCCCCCCCCCCCAATGAAGACTGCGAAAGTTATAGTTATAGAAAAAAAATTCTGTTTTTGAATTGTGAGACCCACATACTTGAAATTTGTTGAGTATGTTTCTTTTTTTGAACTGAGATCCACTAACAATGGATTTCCTGGAAATAGACTCCTGGCGGAAGCGGGGGGTTACTGGGTGTATTGACAAAAACAATCCCTTTTTTTTTTTATCTACAAGGACTATAATAATGAAATTTGGTTTGTTCTTTTGTTCAATTGAAATCCGCTAAGGAACGGTTACTTTTGAAAATTGTTTCTCAATGGGGCGTATAGATAATAAAAATTCCGTTTTTACTATATTAGATTTAAACTTGAAATTTGGCACTCATGTTTATTTTACAGAGTAGAGATCCACTGGAAATTGGTTTTGAGAAAATCCACTTGATTATTGGGTTACGAGAGCGCAAAAAATCATTCTATTTCTATTTTAGAAATTATTTGAAATAAAAATCTGTCCTTTTTATATCAAGAGGCGACATTTACAGGTATAAGTATATTTTTCAATACAATCGAATTCTTAATGCTAGGACTTAGATATCAATAATTTATCTATATATATAAATGTATATATTTATACAGCATCATGAAATACCCAGCAAAGCGGGTGGGGAACGGCTGGGTGGTATATTATTTTGGAGAATTAATTACTGGTGCAAAATCCGTAATTTTACCCCTATTTATATGTTTTGTAATAAATTGATTGTTTATTGACTGTCGCATTTCACGAGGGCTGTTGGCGACGGACCTCGTAATTTTGAACCACGGTTAAGTGACGAAGACAGCATCCGAGCTGATATCTCATTTTCCAAACTTCTCCACATCACTCCAACGTGAAGAATTTCATTGCGATACATCAGCTTTTCTAAGCAACGTTCTTGCCTGTTTTGTGAACATTTGTGTCTATTAGTTATTGACTTACTGCATACAGTAAATTAATGCTTATTTAGCAAGCATGGCCAGAAAAGAAATACATTCAATTCGTATTTATTTATTTATCTGAATTCTTTTTATCCAACTGTACGCATAAAAAAATAAACTCATAATGATATTTTAGGAAGATATATTTCTGAAAAATCATTACCTTGTGGATCTACATCTTTTTTATTGTGACTATTCTCATTCGGGTCGCACAAGTTTTGTCGAGTCACGAGTTCGAAATCTAGTGCCAAGAAAGACCCACCGTGTTGAGGGGCTGATGCTAATTAAATCTATCGAGGTTCAAAGTCCTCCCGTTGGCGGGATGTCGAGGTTTGGAGAGGAGGTACTAGTTGACCGTAATTCAATACTTGGAGTTTCATCGTCAATAGCCCTCGTGTTGCCTCACAGTAAGTGAGTGAAAAAAAAACGTCGCACTATTTTAGCTACACGAGGGCTTTTGGCGACGGACCTCGATATTTTGAACCATGGTCAAGTGACGAGGACGACACCTGAGCTGGTACCCCCTTCTCCTACCACACCACACCAAAGGGAGGACGTTTGAGCTCTCAACGGATTTAACGTGCATCGCTCCCCTACACGGCGGGTCTTTAGTGGTACTGGGCTCGAACTTATGACATGGCTGTCATGATCTGATGCCTTGACCACTTGGCTACCGCGGCCACGTTGCTTCACAGTAAAACGTAAATTAAAATCAAATCCAATCAATTAATCGTATAATAATCAAATAAACCGTAACTAATACATCGTAAAGAAATTTAAATAGCTGAATTAGATGTTAGACATTGATAAATGTATTTATATATTCAATCATTGCATTCATGTATTCTAAGCAAAAACTTTTTTTCAAATAGGCTGCATTTTGGCACGCAAGCCTTTGCAGACACGCCAAGTCCCCCAATTATGAGAGCCATTTCAGTGGTGGCACCACTTAGTGGCGACTTTCGCTATCAAATTTGGATGCTTGAAGTAATTTTTTAATTCAAGCTCTCGTCGGATGCTAAATATTGCCGTGATTTAATTTTTCCGAGAGTACCAGAGCCAAATTGATACTCAAGGGATCTTTTACACATATCGCATAACCATATGACATGCGTGCCTACAATTTTCGCATCCAGAAATCTATCGACTCTGTCTGGAATCAGCACCACCACCTTGGGCTTGCGAGGCCCGCACGCTGCTTCTAAGCTACTGAGCCGACTGTATACTAATTATATATGAATGTATTTGGGTTTTATATTAATACATTACAGCAGAGGTGTCAAACTCGCTGCTCGGCCAATATATTACCACACAATAATACAGAATAAAGTAAAAAATATCTCCCGAAATTGAAAAGATAGCAGCAGAAAAGGGATGCCAAGTGTCAGGATATAAATATTAAATTATTTTTTTGTTCTCTTGTATATGTTTATTATATATATAACGTATTTTTCGAAATAAACATACATTCCTATGAATATTAATTAAAAAGTTAAACCTGTTATTTCGCCCTAATTAGCTTTTAAGTTTGACACCCCTGTATTACAGCATTCAATATACAGTAGAACGTCGTTTATCCGAACGTTTATTATCCGGAGCGTCAAATATCCGAACCAAAGTCCGGGTACGTTTTCGAACAGTGCAATGCTCAACAGTTGTTTCGTATGAGGCCAAAAGTAAAGGAAACCCCAAGGCGAGGGATATTTGGGGAATTTCAGTTGTGTGATTTGGTAAATATCTGCGCTGAATATTAGGTCAGTTTGTTTCCCAGTGAGGGGTGTATATGTGTCCTTTTGTTGAGTTTTGTTGATGTAGAAACCTGGATGGCATGCGATGCAGAAAACTGTGGATTTCAAATGCTAAATAATGACGAGATTGTGACTTCCGCGCAGGAAGAATCCGACCCTGTCGACGATGAAACGGATGAAGACGAGGACAACAACAACGAAAGTAGTAAGGGTCCACCAAATGCTGACGCCTTTCTGCGTTAGAGACAGCTATGGAGTGGTACGAACAACAATCAGAGTGCTGTCCTACTCAACTACTGCTGCTGAAGAGAATCAGAGACCTTGCAGTGAGAAAAAACGAAGGTGTACAATGGTACCGCGAAAAAGAAGTGATTATTTTCTCAATAAAGGTAAAATTGCGACATTTTGGGCCTGTTTTGCTTTTTTTTCAAGCACGTTTCCAGCATAGGATGATTTTCAATATTTGTATAGTGTCCAGTATCACATACTGCATGGATCACATTCGGTTTTCGGTTATCCGAATAATCGCGTATCTGTATGATGCCCGATCCCAATCGATTCGGATAAACGACGTTCTACTGTACTCATAAACTGAAAATATTATTGACTCTATCTTATAGGGCATTACAAACAAATTACTAACAACGTGAATGTAAAAGTTCGAAAAACATTACAAAGATTGAGAATAAATATTATAACATTTATATAAAATATTGTTAAGAGAGGAAAAATTATAGTTCTTTTAATATATTTATTTTAAATTATATTTATTGTAGCCAAATTTAAAAGCTGATAACAACTACTGAAATTTAATCGCTCTTTAAGTTCTCTTTATATATTTTATCTTATTGAAACAATAATATTTAACGCATTATGTTTAAATGAAAATTGGAATCACATTTTTATTGTTATTGTAATACTAACAGATTACGAAGTAACTGATACCATAAGCATTCACAACAAACAAAAATTTGAATAAAAATTACTTGCCGATTATCGATTTCAACTTAATATTTAATAAGTTATTCAGATAAAATACGTTTATGACACTAAAGCTTTCTTCCAGTTTTTTGTTGTTGTTCTTTTGCTTTGTAATTTTTTTTATTTAAGGTACCGATTTATTTTTCTAAAGTTTGGTGGATATTATCACAAAAAGTAATATTGTGAACAAATACAAATGTTTAAAATTCGTAAAAACTGAATTTATTTCAAAAAATTTTGGAGACTTTTTTAAAACCATTTTTACATTATCCTTATGCAATTTTAAAAAATTTTATCGTCAAGCAAAGTAAATTCCACGTTTTCCAGTTCTAAAATAAATTTTAAAAAATTTATTTGTACCATGATTTTAAAAAAAACCCTTTTGTTAATGACATTCAAGTAAAACAAACAAGTAAAAGATTATTAAGGCATTTTTGGAACAAAATAATTTTTTAAAAAAAAAGGATTCGGAGAAGCAAAGCTTATTTTTCAAACAGAAAAACATAAAAGTACACACATAAAAGCATAGAATAAATTATTCATTGTTCAAAACGAAAAAATACATACATCTGTTAAACGTTTTCAAAGAAAGTTAAGACAAATAAAATTCTTATTTGTTCTTTGTTCAGTAATTTAAAAAAAAGCCAGGTAAATATTAAAACCTTATACACACAAAGAAAAACTGAACAAAAAATACTTGAAATGATGAAAGATGTCTTTTTTTAAATTTTCGTAATTATGTTTTTTATTTAATTTTGTTTAAAAATTTTAAGCCACTATACATTAACACTGTTAAGTTTTTAAAAAAAAAAACTTGAGTATCATGTAAGAAAGATGTTATACATAAGTCATAAGTAATACAAGGATAAATGAATACAAACATAAACTTTGAAAGCTCATATAAAACTTTAAATGTAAAAATTTACAATCAATTGCTATATTTATATGTTATTATATCATAAATGTAAACTGTATTCTTTTACGTAACATTAATTACATTTAATTCAAGAAAGTTAAATAATTATTAAAATTCACTACTGACTTACTCTCGTAGCTTTATATAATATCTCGTAGATCTTTACTTATTAAAAATCAAGGATAGCAATTGTATGTTGTTGGAGCTCACAGCGTACAATACAGCGTCATGCTAAGAAGTGTGGATATTGTCAGGATAACGAAAATTCTACAAATGAGTTCGTTCCTCCACGTGCGTTGACGACAAGCCCCCAGATCGATGCTGCAAACGATACCATTTGCTTTTTCTGTTTTTTTTTTTCCTTTCTTTTTTAGTTGGGTAATTTCATTTTCGAAATATCACGCGAACAGTGTTCTCTCCAATTCTGTTTTGTTTTCCGATACATTTTTTTCGTTGTATTAGATAAGTATATTTTACCGTTAAATATTTGGTTAAGAATAGTCTTCTCATTTAATAACATTTTACATAGCTTGACGAAAAAATTCAGATTTTTTTTTTAAATAAAACTATTTATAATAAAATACAATTACAAAATAGAATTCAAAACACTTCTTTTGTTAAAGTGTGTGACTAAGTTCGGAACCGTAATGTTCTAAAAAATTATAAATGGGTAATTTTTTTTGTTTATTGTTTGTTGAATTAGAGTATACATATATCCATATAAAATGTTTTAAAAATATCACTACACAAAAAAAAATATTTAACAAAACAGTTCTGGCAAAAATTCAGAAAGAATGACATATTTTCAAAACATTTTTTTTATGAAAAATTCTTCTATAATATCAATATTCGTCTGTATATAGCTAGTACTTCTATTTCAGGGTTGAGCTAAAATGTTTGAATACAATTTAGAAATGGGTTTACTCATATTTTACTATTTTAGAGTACAGAAATCTTAACAAAAAACACCCGTTATTAATTCAATTTGTAATGAGGGACTATTCCTACTTCCCTCTACCCCCCCCCCTTGTCTTCTCTCGGATCCGGCTAGATGTGTGGGAGAAACTAAGTGATCAGACGACATGATTCACTAATTCACTAAAATTGTTTTATTGTCACAATATTCAACACAGACACAATAATAATCCAAGTAAGATAGTTTTGATCATTAATTAGAGCGCGAAGGTGAAACCAGTTTACACGGGGATAATATTTACGGACATTCAACTAATTTTTTACGATACAAGTTCGTTTTTAACCCGGATGCGCATTAACAATTTACTCTCTAGTTTCTATTTAAATAATGAGCACAATACCTGAACTCTTGTAATTCAAAAATACTACAGATGAGGCCTTGAACACTAATAGTTGGCTTGATCACCTCACATCCAAGCGATCCTCAATTTGGTAATCTTCAATTCTCACTTTAATAATCTTAGATTCACACTTCACAAACTCTCAAAGCTCGTGAATACAGAATTTATATATTAAACTTAATTTTCATAATTTCGTTTTCTAACCTTCGATAAAAGTTGGTTGAAATAATTATTTCCCTTAAAGAATCCCCAAGGAGTTAGTTAGAGCCGCCCATCACATAAATTGATATCGTAACTCGGAAAATAAAATGAATTTTTCAAAAATTCTAGTTTAACCCCGGTATAGTGGTTTTAGCTATATATAGGCTAAAAATTTTACCATACAGGGTGGGACAAATAAAAGGGGCCTGGAAAAGTTCCCAGTATTAAAAAAAACACGGCAAAAGGGAAAGTAAATAAATTGCTTATAGCAGATGCTGAAAATAACAACCATTCATCTTCTTGCTTCTTTGGGTCCTGGTTAGCAAGTTGCGGAAGGCAGATAAAACCCGGATGGCCGTAAATGCTATATTCTCATTAGAAATGTTCTGCTGCAATTCTTAAAGACCATGAGGGTTGTTGCGATACACCTTAGACTTGAGGATTCCCAACAAAAAGCAATCGCACAATGACAGATCAGGTGACCTAGGTGGCCATCAAGGGCCGAGATCAGACAGACCTCTGGTAACAACTCTGTCAGGAGAAATGGCGTAACGGAGAATATTACGGCTCAACTGCAAAGTCAGATTTTGGTCCCCAAACCGGATCTTACAAAGGATTTCAAAACCGTAACATAACATAGGCTTTAACCCTTTATCTACCACATTATGATTTACTGCAGTTTTTTTTTCATGCAATATTTTTTTTTAATCACTACATTGAAAACTAAGGTTTATACATAGACAAAATACTCAAATTTGGGAAATTTAATCTGTTAGAGCAGATTAATTAATTAAAGATATTCAACTGTAAAATTAATTACACATACACTGTTCTCTTACAATAAATAATCAAATCGTTTTCTAAGGTCTTCATTAACATACAAAAAAAAATAAGACATTTACCTTTAGACATTAACTACTATTTCGGAACAAAAATGACAAGCTTCGCAATCCAATCAAAATGTCAGCTGAAAACGCAACTTCAGCTGTAAAACTATTCGCCTCCCTCGCTAAAATACTCATCATAGAATTCATGCTGCCCTATATCTTGGAAGAGGGGATTTAAAAGAATATTTCTGTTAAGTATCATCAGAGTATTCGTAAAAATGGTTAATCTATGTAATTTTAAAGTGAGTGGTACTTATACCAGTTGTACCGGTAGGAAGTGAGCGTTTTTTTGTGAAAATGAAAAACTAATTTTGAATAGGAAAGTAGATGAATTTTATTCGAAGTATTGACCATTGCTTTCTACACACTTTGATCACCTTTCTGGCAATTTGTGGGTACCACGCCAATAGAAATGCTCGTCTTTTGAAGGTAACCAATCAGACACCCAATTTTCGACTTCCACGCAGCAATCGAAGTGCTTCGATGAAAACTAATGGTAGTCGGAAGGGGTCAAGTCTGGTGAATACGGTGGGTGGGGTAGTAGCTCCCAGCCAAAAGCTTTGATCGTATCCTGAACCGGTTTCCCTTTATGTGCAGGTGCATTGTCCAGTAACAAAATCACTTTGCTGTATCTTCTGTCCCATTCTGATCGTTTTTCTATCAGTGCATGGTTCAAATTGATCATTTGTTGTCTGTTGCGATTAGCATTAACAGTTTCACCAGGTTTCAGAAGCTCATGATACACCACAACTTTCTGATCCCACCAAACACAGAGCATTGCCTTCTTGCCAATCGATCTGGGTTTGCAGTCAATGTTGATGGTTGTCTCGGATTAACCCATGATTTTTTCCGTTCAGGATTCTTAAAATAAATCCATTTTTCATCGTCAGTAACAATTCGATGCTAAATTGATTTTCTTTCTTGTGTTTGAAGCAAAATTTCACTAGTGTATTTTCGGTTTTCCATCCGTTTTTCATTCAAATTCATGTGGCACCCATTTTCCACCCTTTAGGATCTTTCCCATAGCTTTTAAAGGGTCAGAAATTGTTTTTTGTGCAACATTTAACATTGCTTTTGGGACTCAAAGTATCATCTTCATCCAGTATTGCTGGTAATTCGGCTTCTTCAAACTTTTTTGGTGGTCTTCCACGTTCTTCATTTCTCACATCAAAATCATTATCTCTGAACCGTTGAAACCATCTTTTGCATGTTTCTTCTGATAGAGCATGATCACCATATACCTCGACAAGCATTCGATACGACTCTGCAGCACTTTTCTTCAAATGAAAACAAAAAATTAACGTTTTCCGCAGATCATTACTCTTTCTAGTAAAAAATTCGACATTTTTAACACGATGAAAAAATATGATGTTGTTTGTTCAATGACTTGATGTATATTAAATATGTTTGACAGATGTCAGACCAACCAAACAAAAAAAAAAATTAACGTTCATTCACAACAAATGTTCCTTATCGACACATTTGTATCTTAACGCTCACTTCATGCCGGTACACCTGAAGTACCATCGTTAGATAAAGGGTTACGCCCCCTTGTATTCTGCCCACCCCCCGAGATGTGGGGGTGTACCTTACGCCACTGGTCAGGAGTAAATGTGATGCATGGTTCGGTTGGATGTATGGGCAGTTGCACCATTCTGTTGAAAGTAACTATAGGTATTTTCCTTCGCAGTTAATGTTGCTACAAATAGATTGCCACTGATCAACTCACATTGGCACAGTGCACTCTAAGATGTAAACCAGTTCCAATCACTTGGTGTGTGCATCACATTACGTCCAATGGCCACATTCGTCCGGGCCAATTTTATTTGTCCTGTGGAAGATTAGAACCCGCGACCTATGGGTTCGCTTGCACGTTTCAACTTTTGTGAGACAAAAGTGATCACTCCTGTGCCGCCACAGTACTCCACCACCAGTGAGTCGGTGGATAGGCTAACGAACGAGCTATTTGTTGTTATGGCGAGCGTGGGAGTTGTTACTATTGCGTCAAGTGAATCTGACGACTTTGCTGCGTCAAGTGAGTCTGACGACTTTGCTGCGTCGAGTGAGTCTGACGACTTTGCTGCGTCAAGTGAGTCTGACGACTCTCTGGCTGCTGCGTCGAGTGAGTCTGACGACTTTGCTGCGTCGAGTGAGTCTGACGATTTGCTGCTTCGAGTGAATCTGACGACGTTGCTGCGTCAAGTGAGTCTGACGACGTTGCTGCGTCGAGTGGGTCTGACGATTTGCTGCAGTCGAGTGAGTCTGACGACGTTGCTACGTCGAGTGGGTCTGACGACGTTGCTGCGTCGAGTGGGTCTGACGATTTGCTGCGTCGAGTGAGTCTGACGACGTTGCTGCATCAAATAGGTTCGACGACTTTGCTTGCACTTCTTGCGGGCAAATGGCGCCATGACACATAAGGTTTTTTTCGTTTTTCTTTAGTCAAGGTCACCAATGTGGAAGATTAGAACCCGCGACCTATGGGTTCGTAAGCACGTAAATACCACTAGACAAAAGTCAGCACTCCTGTCCGGAGGCTGTTACTTGCTTACTTAGATACCGCCACAGTCCCACCCTGTAGAAGCATTTTTCATAAAAGGAGACTGTTTTGAAAATATTTCATTCTTTCTTTCTTTTTTTGCCAGAAAATGGCATTTAAATAATATATTTGTATACTAATATTCTTAAAAAAATTTCATATGTGTATATTCTAATTCAACCGACACTAAATACCAAAAAAAAGTTTCATTTATAAGCCTTTTCAAAATCATAATTCAGAACATAGTCAACTTAAACTGCAAAATCAAAAGACTTCGCATATTTTAAAACGGTATCAAAAGTTTAATTTAAAACGATTGAAAATTTCATTACCTCTACCTGTACTCCCTCCCCACAAAGTCTTTCTTTGAATAACATCACAGTAATTTTGGCTCTGTGTTTAGAATGAGTAACATATAACATTAAAAAAAAAATTTTCTGTATTTTACTTGTTTCTTCCTGTGTCGCGCTAGAGCAGCACACTGAGTTATTGGTGACAAGCTTCATAATTCTGAAACAAGGTCAATTGATACAACAACTCTCTCCCAACTACTTTTCAGAATTTTGGTCCAATTAAATTTATTTCTCAGCAACCCCTGTCGTTTCATAGCATAATTTAAAGCTCAAACGTGTCTTGAACCAATGATTCTGCAGCAGCTATGCTTAACATTAAAACATAATGACCCCTTCAATCTTCTTGAAAAATACTGTTTTATCCAAAATTTATTTTTATTTAACTTTTTTGCATGTTTAAGTACAACTTCAATTTTAATCATACCCTTAAATTTAATTTTTCTACCTATATATGTGGTAATAATAATATAAAGGAAAATACACAGACACAAATCCTTCTAATAGCGGTTGATTTTCGAAGAGTGAATTCAGAAGTAAACGTACATAATTACTGCAATGTAAATCAGGAATGGAGAACATTTTGTCAAAAGATCGACAATGACATTTATTTTCTATACAGGTCGCAGCAATTTGGGTACGATTTATAAGAATTCATTTAAACAAACTCCGTTTATACTTTGGTTCTTTTTAAAATATGGCCCAAAAATTTCAAAATTCTTCAGTTTTAATCCTAGGAGAGAAAAAATTCCAATGGATTGAAAATTTTGAGGTTATCTTGTGGAGTTTTTATAATAATATCAATAATCAATATTTTTATAATCAATTATTGCAAATGCGACCTTATAGTATAACCGAATATTAAGCATCGTTCACAAAAGGAAAAGGCCGAGGATAAAAAGTCAATTAATAGGAGTTGAATCTTTTTATAGAGTACATAGAAACATTTACTATATCTACTTAATTTTTCAATATATATATATATATATATATATAAAGCAGAAAAGCGACTCACTCACTGACTGACTGACTGACTGACTGACTAATCACGATATCTCCGGAACTATTCAACCTACAGACTTGAAATTTGGTAGACATGTTCCTTTCATAGAGTAGACGTCAGCTAAGAACGGATTTTCCGAAATTCGAAACGCAAGGGGCGTTAAGGGGGTTAAGGGGCGATATAAATAATTGCTTCCATGTTTAAACTACTTGATGTACAATCTTGAAATTGGTAAGCAGATTCCTTTCAGAGAGTAGAGATCCACTACAAATGAGTTTGGTGAAAATCGACCCCAAGTGGCGTTGCACGGGCTTAGAGGGCGTTATAGATAATTATTTCAATTTTTAAACTATTTGACGCACTGTCTTTAAATTTGATAAATAGATTCCTTTCGTAGAATAATGATCAGTTACAAAACAGGTTTTGTGAAAACAGACTTCTAAGGGGCGTTGTTGGGGATTAAGGGGCGTAATAGATAAATATATCCGTTTTTAAACTACTTCACCTACCTGATTGAAAATTAGTAGGTAAGTTTCTTTCCTGGAGTAAATATCCGCTACAAAATGGGTTTTGGGAAAATTGACCACAAGGGGTGTTGCGGGGCGGGGGGTTTAAGGGGCGTTATAAATTCCGATTTTTAAGTTACTAGACGTACAGTCTTGAAACTTAGTAAGCAGATTCCTATTCATAGGGTAGAGATACGCTACAAAATGGGTTTCGTGGAAATTGCCCCCAAGTGGCGTTGCGGGACTTAAGGGGCGTTATAGATAATTATTTCCATTTTTAAACTATTAGACGCAGTCTTTATATTTGATAAATAGATTTCTTTCATAGAGTAGAGATCAGCTATAAGAAAGTTTTGTGAAAACAGTCCACTAAGTGGCGTTGCGGGGATTAAGTGGCGTAATAAATAATATTTTCGTTTTTAAACTACTTGACATACCTGCTTGAAAATTGGTAGGAATGTTTCTTTCATGGAGTAAATATCCGCTACAAGACAGGTTTGGGGGAAATTGACCCCAAGGGGTGTTGCGGGGTGGGGGTTTAAGGGGCGTTATAAATTCCGATTTTTAAGTTATTAGACGTACAGTCTTGAAACTTAGTAAGCAGATTCCTCTCATAGGGTAGAGATACGATACAAAATGGGTTTCGTGAAAATTGCCCCAAGTGGCGTTGCGGGACTTAAGGGGCGTTACAGATATTATTTCCATTTTTAAACTATTAGACGCACAGTCTTTATATTTGAAAATAGATTTATTTAATAGAGTCAGCTATAAGAAGGTTTTGTGAAAACAGACTTCTAAGTGGCGTTGCGGGGTATAAGTGGCGTAATAGATAAATAATTTCGTTTTTAAACTACTTGACCTAGCTGCTTGAAAATTGGTAGAAATGTTTCTTTCATGGAGTAAATATCCGCTATAAAACGGGTTTGGAGAAAATTGACCCCAAGGGGTGTTGCGGGGGTTAAGGGCAGATATAAATAATTATTTCTATTTTTAAACCATTAGACTCACAGTCTTGAAATTTGGTAAGCAGATTCCTCTCATAGGATAGAAATACACTACAAAATATGTTTTGTGAAAATCGAGCCCTAGGTGGCGTTGCGGGGGTTCAAGGGGCGTTATTGATAATTTTTTTTGCATTTTTAATTAATTGGACGCACAGTCTTCAAATTTTGCTAAGCAGATTCCTTTCATAGAGTGCAATTCCCCTACAAAATGGGTTTTGTGAAAACAGACCCAGAAGTGGCGTTGCGGGGGCTCAAGTGGCGTTATAGACAATTATCCCCATTTTTAAACTGTTAGACTACAGTCTTGAAATTTGATAAACAGATTCCTTTCGTAAAGTAGAGAACCGCTACAAAATGGGTTTTGCGAATATCAACTACCAAGTTTAATTTCGGGAGTTTAAGAGGCGTAATCGATAAACATTTCCATTTTTAAACTATTTGATCATCCTGCTTGAAAATTGGTAGGCATCTTCCTTTCATGGAATAGAGTTCCTCTAACAAAGAGTGAAACGAAAATTGACCCCTAAGGATGTTTGCGAGGGGTCAAGAGGAATTACAGAAAAAAATTAATGTTTTTAATTGTTAAACCCATATACTTGAAATTTGTTAAGAATATTTCTTTTGTTGAATAGAGATCCACTAAGAATGTATTTTAAGCAAATAAAGTTCTTAGGGGGGTGCAGGGGGTTACTGGGACGTATTGACAAAAAAATTACTTTTTTCGAGCTACAAGGACTATAATAATGAAATTTGGTTCGCATTTTTCTTTTGTTGGATTGAAATCCTCTAAGAGCGGTTATTTTGGAAAACGGCTCTCAACGGGATTACGGGGATATTGATAGTAAAACTTTTGTTTCTTTCTGTTAGATTTAGACTTGAAATTTGGCTTGCATGTTCAATTGACGGAGTAGAAATCCACCGAAATTTGGTTTAGCGGGAATCCACTTGGTTTTTGGGTTACAAAAGAGCAAACATCATTCTATACTTCAATTTTAGAGATTTTTAGAAAATACAAATTAGATGAGTTCTGCCCTTTTTTTTGCGACAGTTAAAGGTATAAGTATATTTTTCAATACAATTGAATTCTTAATGCTTAGATATGAATAATTTATACATATATATAAGCAGTAGAAATTTATAAAACATCATGAAATACCCAGCGAAGCGGGCGGGTAACAGCATAGTATAATATAATATATATATATATATATATATATATATATA
>BMAO01020230.1:0-14596 GCA_019973975.1 Trichonephila clavata
CTTTACCATGCCTCCTTTTTTATAATTTTACAAAAAAAAAACAAAAAAAAAATTCTTAATAATATAAATTTTTATTTGTAGTTAAAAAGCATACACAACAGGAGCGTATAATAATGTTTGTGTACCCAAATAATAGGTGGCTTCGGTAGCCTAGTGTCAAGGTAACGGACTCGTTACTGTCGTCATGAGTTCGAGACCAGTACCACTGAAAATCCGGTGTAGAGAGGGCCTATTCACGTTAAATATATCGAAGCGCTCAAACGTCCTCCTGTTGGTATGGTGTGGAAGTTAGGAGAGGGGTGCCAGAGCTCAGATGTCATTCGCATCAGTTGACCGTGGTTCAAAATTACGAGGTCCATTGCCAATAGCCCTCGTGTAGTTTTTGTAAAAACTCTCACTCCACTATAAATAGTACACTCTTTTTATTTTAAAAACTCTTTTGAATTTCCCTTTCACTCCGAAAAAAGCTCCGTTCTTTATAACTTTACTGCATATTCAATTCATTATTAATTACTTTTTTTATTACTCTCATCAGGGACGTCTTAAGGCATGGGCCAACTGGGCGCGCGGCGCCAGGGCCTCGGCCACAATGGGGGCCTCGTCTCATTCTCAACTCAGATTTAATGATATCCTGATTCGAATAATATCAACGGTCAAAATGTTTTTTTCCAGTTGAACTCTCCGAACAACTGGAAATTTCCAACGGTATGTCAACTGGCTACATATGATGACCGTCGTCCATGTATAGGCCTAGGTACCACCATACACTATTATTACTCATTCAGTCAAAAGGCGTTAGTCGGTAGAGCCGGTTTGTGCGATTGTAAGTCATGCGCATTTATATGTTTTGAGTTATTGTTTGTACGAATATTTGACAACGTGTATATGCTATGTACTGTCTACTTTTAAAATTATTGTGAAATGTTAAGGAGCCTCTAAAAAGGGTCCCGAAGGAGTTTCTATACAGGGCCCATTTTAGGCTATCTACTCCAGAGGCCCAAGGCCTACTTTTATACAGGGAACAAGGACCTACTTTTGTATATGGACCCAGGCCCTACTTTTGAGTAGGGGCCCAAGGTCTCAAGTAGTCTTAAGACGTCCCTGACTCTCATATACTTTTTATTACTCAATTAGTATCTGTGTGTCCCTGAGGCACTCTAATATTCGTCGAGCCTTAAGTCCTCTGGAGAGGTTGGTGGAAGAGGAAGGAAGCCCTCTGACCACCTGCAAAGGTTCTTCATTAAAATTGGAGATAAATGGAGACCAAACGACAGGAAACCGGAATGGTGTTTAAAGCTGCAGCCAATGACAGACGTAAGCCAAGCCCCTTGTCACGATACGTTTCGTGGGCCTCGATCTGATACCGTCGATTAGGTGGCCTTGGAAACAACAAAAAAATAATGCATAAAGAAATCCCACAATAAGTTTCCAAATAAATATTATGAATAAATAAAACAGGTAAACAATGTCAAATCTGAGTTCTTTATCCAAAAACATCCGTTTGGTTCAGTGGCGCACACAAGAGGGGTGTCCTGGGGGGCTGGAACCCCTCACCAAAGCCCTTGAATTATTTTCGATTGATGATAATCCTATATTTATATATAACGTAAAACTTAATTAATACTTGTAATTAGCAATTTATTTTATTAATTAATGCTAATTATTAATTCAATAATTTATTTTTTACTGTTTTTTGTTAAGAAAATCCACAAAATTAGAGGAATCAATTGGTGTTGTTTTGAGGCATGATACGAGTTGGGGGACTTTTGACCATGGACTCCCCCTTGAAAAATTTTTGTGTGCACTACTGGTTTAGTTAACATAAAAATATTCCAAAATCCAGGATATCATTGTACTTTTTTAACTCTATGTGTTAATACTTGTAGAAAATTGTACGAGACAAATAAATTCTGAAGTATTCAACTTTTCTCAGTTTTTTAAAGAACATATATTATATATGTTTCGTATAAAACTTTTAAAGTCTTTAACGTGTAATATGCTAGTTTATTATTTCAATTATAGATTAAAAATAATTTGTAATTCAATTTATAACAACTCTCTAATACTAAGTGTTTTGTAAAACACCAGGATCTTAAAACTGCTTCTAGTAGAGGAAAATTCATCTATCATAGTTAAAGTTTTAGCGAATTACATGAGATTTTTTTTATATAAAACTGACATTTACTTTTTTTTTTGTTAAAAGGTGAAAAGGAAAGAAAGAACTGGTGCCCCGCCCTTATAAATCCGCCAAAATTAGTTAAGGTGCTCAATCTTCTGCTGAAAAAGTTTACAGTGATTGATAGTAAGAGATAGACAAAATCATTTTATAAAAGAATAAGTAGAATTATTAATGGTGACTCATACACACACACGTGTTCTCTCTCTCTTGCACTTGGTACAAGTATGAAAAATGGCTAAAAAATTTCTTCAGCACTTTAAAAGTTAAAGCAATTGAAGAAATGATTTATATAAACACTAGCCGTTCCCCACACCCGCTTCACTGAGTACATGAAGTTTTTATAAATATATATATATATATGTATATATAAATTATTGATATCTATGTCCTAGCATTTTAAGAATTCGATTATATTGAAAAATATACTTATTCCTCTAACTCTCGCCTCTTGATAAAAAAAAGGGACAGATCTTTTAATTAGCATTTTCTAATAATCTCTAAATTTGAAGAAAAAAATGATGTTTTCACTTTCATAACCCTATTACCAAGTGGATTTCCGCGGAAACCAATTTTCGGGGGATCTCTACTCCGTAAAATAAATATGCCAAGCCAGATTAAAGCAAAGGCGAAATTTTTATTATCAATCCCCCCCCCCTTCGTAATCCCGTTGAGAGTCGTCCTCCAAAATAACCCCGTTCTTAGCAGATTTCAATTCAACAAAAGAAAAATGCAAACCAAATTCCATTATTATAGTCCTTGCATTTCGAAAAAAAGGATTTTTTTTATCAATACATTCCAGGAATCCCCCTGCTCCCCTAGAAGTTGATTTCCGTGAAATATATTCATAGTGGATCCCTATTCAACAAAAGAAACATGCTTAACAAATTTCAAGTACGTGGGTTTAACAATTCAAAAACAGGAACATAACTCCCCTTGACCCCTCACAACCCTCCTTAAGAGTCGATTTTCGTTTTACTCTTTGTTGAGGAATTCTACTCCATCAAAGGAACATGCTTACAAATTTTCAAGCAGATAGATCTATTAGTTTAAAAACGGAAATATTTATCTATTGCGCCCCTTAATCCCCCGAAATGAAACTTGAGGGTTGATTTTCACGAAACCGTTTTGTAGCGGTTCTTTACTCTACGAAAGGAATCTGCTTACCAAGATTCCAAGATTGTATGTCTAATAGTCTAAAAATGGGAATAATTATCTCTAACGCACCTCGAGTCCCCACAATGCCTCTTGGAGATCTGTTTTCCCAAAACCCATTTTGTAGGGGAACTGTACTCTATGAACGGAATCTGCTTACAAAATTTGAAGACTGTGAGTCTAATAAATTAAAAATGGAAAAAATTATATATAATGCCCTTTGAGCCCTTGCAACGCCACTTGGGGGCGATTTTTACGAAACCCGTTTTGTAGCGGATCTCTACCTTATGAGAGGAATCTGCTTACCAAATTTCAAGACTGTACGTCTAATAATTTAAAAATCAGAATAATTATATATAACGCCCCTTAACCACCCTCAACGCCACTTGGGGTCAATTTTCCCCAAACCCATTTCGTAGAGGATATTTAATCCATGAAGAAAACATGTCTACAAATTTTCAAGCAGGTAGGTCTAGTAATTTAAAAACGAAAATATTTATCTATTATGCTCCTTAATCCCCCGCAACACCACTTGAGAAGCTATTTTCACAAACCCATTTTGAAGCTGATCTATGAAAAGAATGATTTATCAAATTTAAAGACTGTGCGTCTAATAGTTTAAAAATGAAAATAATCATCTATAACGCCCCCTCAGCCCCCGAAACGCCACTGGGGGGTCGATTTTCACTAAACTCATTTTGTAGCGGATCTCTGCTCCAAGAAAGGAATCTTCTTACCAATTTTAAGATTGTCCGTGGAGTAGTTTAAAAAATGGAAATAATTATTTGAAACACCCCATAACTCCCCGTAACTTCCCTTGCGGTTTGAATTTCGCAAAATCCATTCTTAGCGGATCTCTACTCCATGAAAAGAACATGCCTACCAAATTTCAAGTCTGTAGGCTGAATAGTTCCGGAGATACCGTGATGAGTCAGTGAGTGAGTCGCTTTTCTCCTTTTAGTATATAGATTGTTTTAATATCACACACGCGCGCGCTTTGCTTTATAATAATTAAGAAATTTTTATCAGATCCCCGTGAACTTAAACAAAAATAATTATGCATTACTCTTGAGTTATTTTGTGTGAACAGTACTTTTCTTAAAAAAAAAAAACTTTTAGAGCAAGAATCTCCTTACTCGTGGAAATAAACTATAAAAGATGCTGTATGAAAATTCCATTTTAAAATGCATTATCCAAAAAAAAAAACACAAAAAAAAATAACAAAAACAGTGAAGCATTTGAGGTAACATTATAATTATTATAAACTCTTTTGCTAAAAACATATAAGTAAAACCATATGTATATAGATATGCCAGGGTGAGTTTTTTCAAAGTAATGTCTCCTTTTTCTAATTGTGAAAATATCATAAACATAGAGAAATATTTTATGAAATGAAATATTTCTCCATTTCAAACTCATCTTTTGTATTTTTTTTATTAGGGGAAAATGTGAACTCATCTTTTTATGTGTTATAGGCAAATACAACCTAACTTTACAAGCGCTCGTGAATAAATCTAAATAAAAGGTTCTCGACCTTTTGCATTCCATACATCCCTTTTAGCAAATTTGGTTGGAGTTTTTGAATCTTTCTTAGATGAATACTCATTTTCGAAGATTTCATCCTTTTCGTAGGCATTCGCATTAATAATTATTTAATTATAGTGAAAAACTGTTGCATTCATTTGAATTTGTAACGAAAAAAATGTAAGATTTTATAGGACGGAAAAAAAAATTTTTTTACAGTCAAACGCTATGATCCTCTCAAAATCTTTCGCAGACCCCTGTTGGAACAGGACAATGTATAATACCAAATAAAACATAACTTCTGGCAATCTAAAAATAGCTGTCACGACTATTCGAAATATTTAACCAATTTGCATGCATTCCTGGAAATATCATAAAATCTACCAAAAAACTCGCCATAAAATAAGAAAAAAAAAAGTATACTCCAAATGTGTCTCTGTCTAACCCACGTACCATCTCGACGACTCCACGCCGAAAATGGAATTTCCAAAAATCCCTCCAATCCTACCTTTTTCATAAAATAATAGAAAAACACCGCCGGCCAACGCTCTGCTCTGTTGTGACGTCACAAGCCGTCAGGTAAGGCTCTGCCCACTCTGAGCGCAGGGGCGTCCGCTCCTAACCGAAGCAGAGACTCGCGAACAGAACCTAATTCAGCATCACAACTGTCATGGAGAACGAAGATGGAACACAGAACGCCGCCGTGAAGAAGGTAAGCACAACTCCCCGCACATAATTTTTTTGGAATATTTGTTTACCTTTTGTGGTCAGCGAGGGGAGAGGGGTTATAGTGGTATTCGTGTTTTGAAGGAGGGTAGGGAAAGGGATACCCCTGGCAGGTGGTGCCGCTAATACACGTGGCTAGACAGCTGGTTGGTTTTTTTTATTTAGTTCGAAATCGTTTGTCAGGTATTCGTTGGAATATGTGTCAGGATGATTGGTAGTTGCTGCGGTGTGTCCATGCCGGTCAGTTTGTCTGGCCGGATGCCGTGTCCGAAATGTAGGAGTGGTCACGGATGAAAATATAAGTGATCATGAAAGAAAGATACTGGAAGTAATATTGACAATGCTTTTAAACAGCACTTCGTGAAATTGCTAAACAGATCGGTTTGACAGAATTGTTAAAAAAAAGTGTTTTTGAAATTAAATATGTGTATCATAATGTTTTTGAAGGATTTAAAAGTTTGGAGTTGCGTTGCAGGATTGGAATTTAAAAAGCCGATTTTTGGAAAATTAAAAATCTTTTACTTTATTTATTTTGACAGCAGAAAAAAGAATGGAACTTTTTTTTCTTTTGAAAATTATTGTCAATCAAACAAGCAAGTTGTGTGAATTTTGTTTTACTAAAATGTTAAGAAATTATGGTGCTTCAAGTTATGCATAACACTCGTGATTTTGTCAACATAATGTAGCAGTTACATATTGACAGAATAGCAAAATAATGAATGAATTTTTTTTGATAATCAACAGAGATTCGATTTATACATTTTAATAAAACGGTATATTTTTGCTACTTCATTTATTTTTCGATATATTCTGTGGCAATCTGGATTAAGATTAAAGTTATTACATGCGTAAGACATTTGTACTAAAGAGTCTTAAAGTATATTTCTATTTTAAGTTAAAAGAATTGATAATTTATAAAAAATAATGGAACAACATTATGTAAATATATATAGAGTTCAACAACCGTAAGAATTTTTACCTGCTAAAATTTAAAAAAATATGATCAGTTTTTGAAATTTGTTGTGGAATTACGCGAATTGTGTTTCATATATATATATATAATATAACCAAAGTACAGTAAAATATAATATATATATATTATTGTAATTTTTACTAATTTACAGAAAAAAATATTTATCGTTTTCCTACACTTTAAATTCTCAGCTTAAATGTTTAAATTTCAATTTCTTGTAATTACTTTTTATCCCAATTGGATTTGTTTCATATTAATATCATCACTTTTGAATTACTGCATTTCAAATTTGACACATGATGTATATATATATATATAAACTAAAATATTCTTTACTGTAGGAGAATTTAAAATTTACTCACAATACACAACAAATGAGAATTTTTCCTGATTTTATGTATATAAAAAGCTTTAAAACTAATTATTGTAAATAGAAGATATTAGTTGTGTTTAGGCATAATTCTTCCTCCACTATTTTTATGCTTCTATTGTAAAATTTGCCAAGAATAAAAGTTATTTGTGGAATTATTTTCGTTGCTTATATCTAGAATGTTTAACTTTCGTTCTAAAAAGCGTTTTTTTTTTAAAGAAATTAGAACAAGTTATTTATATATTCACCACAATATAAGATTCATATATGATTTTCCTTTTAATAGATCCCACAAAAGGTATAATTCTGTACATTTATTATGTCTATTAGGCACTATTATGTTCTTTTATTTAAAATATAAAGGAAAGTATTTTTACAGATATATTATCCTATAAATTTCTGTAATATCATCATTGGACATTGTTTCTGCAGCGTAGTTCCTGCAGTGTTAGAAATTTATTGACAGCATTTCCTGTTATAGACATCTTTTCTGGATTACAATTCATCAATTGTTTGTGGCTTGTTATTAAGATCAGTAGACTTCAGATGTATGTGTTAGCAAAAGAACATTAACCAAAGAATAAGGAAATACAAAAAAGATGGTCTCAGAGATAACCTGCAAGTGATAAGATCATTCCAACAATAGTTTGGAATAGTAGCGAGGGAAAAAACTTCTAAAGTTTTGACACCAGGAAACAGTGTAACATGTATTTTCATAGTGATTAGAATTAAAATGATTATACTTACATTATTCTAAAAATTTTTATTTCTGATGTTTTATTTAAAGTCAAATTCTATGGAAAGATTTCTAGTGCAATAATTTTGAAGATAAAATAACCTTTTTTTTGTAATACTTCACTAAGAATTCTTGTTTATAAAAATCTGGTTAAAACTTAGAAGAAAATATTCTAACCTGTTCAATTATAGAGGATTATTGATAATTGCTGAAATACACTCCTGTCTTTTCGATTACAAGTAATTATTTATTTTCACGACTAGATAGAATTAAAAGAGAGAGAGAGGTAGAAAGAATCTTCCCTCCCCTTTGAAACATAGTTCAAAACAAAAAAAAAACTGTGGTATTTTTTTAAAATTATATAGATCACTAACGATACGAATCGGTTCTGACATCCTTCTACTGTCTCAATTTTGAGTAAAAGTACTTCAAAATGAAAAAATACGTTGATCAGAATTCTTTTAAATATATCTTCGTTTTAAAAGCAACAAGTTGATCTTTTTGTATCCCTCGTCTGCTCTTTCTGAAATGGAAATATTGTTCTGTAATATAGACCAGGAATCATTTTTCACTTATTTTTAAAATTTTATCCTTCAAAAGTGAATACTTAAAATATCTTGTATTTATGCGAAGATTATGTGTTGAAATTTATAATATTCATTCAGATAAATATTTGTTAGATGGAATTAAAAAAGAAAAAAAAATCTGATTTATTTTTAAAATTCTTTTTCAATCTTTGTTTTAAAAACAATAAGGAGAACTGTTTTTTATCGTCTGCTTTTTCCGAAAGGAAATGTTGTTCTATAATATGAATCATAGAATCATTTTTTTTATTAACTTTTAAAATTGTACCCTTTAAAATTGAATTTAAGTATTTTATTTTTCTTTAAAGTATATATGTTTAAATTAATATCATTCATTCGGATAAATATTTGTTGGATAAATATAAAGCATTAGAGTTATATTAGGGGAAAAGTCTGATTAATTTTTAAAATTCGTTTGAACAAATAATAAATTAAATGCCTTAATGATTGTACGAAACGACACGATTTGATACGATACATGCAATTGTCTTGCAAATGGATTTCGATAAAAAAATTTGAATTTAAATAATATTTTATTTTATTTTCTACAGCTGTATCAAAAATGCATTCTGATACGATCCATTCGGATCTAAAATATTCATTAAAGGTTTTTAATGTGTTTAATGCTTTGAAATATTATCAAAAGACAAAGGAATCGGTTGAGTGTATTAAAACGTCTGTGGAATGACAATGATATGTGACGTATGGAGCGAATGTCATCGGAGAGAAAAAAAAGTAACGTGACGGATACGTTGATATGTCACTGGGTAGGAAACCAGTTTTTGAATGGTTCGGATTTCGCAAGAATGTATGTACAACGAAAATAAAGATTCAATCATTAGTGAAACTCTCATAACATTTAAGAAAATTTATTGCTCCTTTTAGGACCCAGCCTTTGTAGAAATTTTTTTAACTTACGAACGTAATGTTGTTTTTCTGCTTATGAAGGTATTATTACGAAAGTTCGGATTATCAATCATATCCTGTAATAGTCTTCAAGGTTTAAAAAGGAATAATTATCAATGACATCGAAATAATAATAAATTTGACTTTTGCTGCTTAAAAGTTAAAAATAGATGTTACGTATCCCAATATTGAAATACATCTTCAGTAAAAAACATTCTTGAAAAAAGAATTCTTTTCTTTCTTTTAAAGAAATTAGTAAGTGTGCTTTTGTAAAACAATTTTTTTGTTACTTTATTCCAAATAGATATTTTAAATGAACCCCCGAATATGCATATTATTAGTTTTAGGAAACATCAATTGTACTGCTTGAGAATTGAACTTTTTGAGACAGATTTTTAAAACTTATTGTTCCAAATTATTTTTTCGTGGAATTTTTGAAATAATTTTCTTGAAAAAGTGTTCACTAGATTGAAGTTTAGCTTGCTTAATATTATATTGAGTTTTTTTTTTTTTTTGTCTATGATTAACTTATATACTTTTTAAAAATTTAATAATTACATTATTGCTACAAACAAGATTACTCCATTGATTTTTTTAATCTTTTTTTTTTTACAAGAGTCAAGAGTACCAATATTCTAAATCTTATTATATTTTTATATTGCAAAATCATATACAGTGTATCTTTTTTGAACTTCAAACATATCATTATTGAACTGTGAATTTTAAAAGAATATGCACAATATAAATAACTGATTATATTCAAATTTTCGAAAAATATATAGAAGCAATAGTTGTATGTGATTTAAGGGCGTTTTTCCCCCCTACAAAAAGAATTATGCCCGAAATAATTTATTTTTGGAGTTTTAAGAGATTGCTTGTCACAAGAAAATTGATTCGGGAATTTTTAAAATATGCATCTATTTAAAAGATACGTTTATGATATTAATCACAGAAATTTTAAAAATTCGTATGTGTAATGAATTGTAAAAGGAGCTATAATAGACCACATTTTTAATTCTTACGTGTTATAAAATAACTTTAATACATTTTATTGTCCCTCAATAATTTTTTTTCAAAATATACAAGGTGTATTAAAAATATTTAAAAAAAATTTTCGCGCTTAAACGAATAAGCGTGGTTTGAAGCATATATGTAAGCAATCCTAACGCGCATGCGTTATTGTTTTATTCCCCCCCCCCTTCTGTCAGTCGTCGTTAGACGAGTTAGGAAGTAAAGTGAACAGTGTAAGGTTTTCATTTATGACAAAATAACAATGCTACTGCGTTTTAAAGTATGATATCTTGCTTAAAGTAATGGCATCTGCTTTTACTAAAACACTTGTAGTTTTTGTTCTAGTAAACGGAAAATGATAAACTTGATATTTTTATAAAGCTAATAAGATGGCCCATAAAATAAAATCTTAAAAAAAATTGTCAATTTTTGGCAAAATTCACAGTTTTAGGGTAGTCGGATACCTTAAGGAATAGGATCCAAATTCGGAATATTTTGTCAGATCTAAAAAAAACTGAAACATTAATATAATATGTTGTCTTCGCT
Source organism: Trichonephila clavata (assembly GCA_019973975.1). Classification (NCBI taxonomy): domain Eukaryota; kingdom Metazoa; phylum Arthropoda; class Arachnida; order Araneae; family Nephilidae; genus Trichonephila; species Trichonephila clavata. Next base: position 10,708 of record BMAO01020230.1, read on the forward strand.
ATTCCATAGAGAACTTCTTATTTTTTCCTATTACTCATTTTTATCCTAGTTGACACTTTTTTTTAGCATTTTTTTCTCCTCAAACGTAATGCTACATGAGCTTTCCTTTTATGAATTAAGATAAACAATTAATTATTTATGGAATATTTTGAAATTTTAAAAACGCCACATTATAAACAAATGTATGAATTACAATGTTGCGAATTTTCAGAAAAAAATTGAGGCATTTTTCTGTTTTGAAAATGTGCTCCACGTTTGGTTCCGACTCTTGTACATTTTGGCGAAGATAAATTGAACTTGGCGCGATGATTCTGAGAAAAATTTATTTCAATTCAGCGTATTTCGTCTTTACTTTTATAGTTAATAATGATTTTTGGTAACTATATATATATTGATGGCATTATTAATGTATACTATCCTGATGCGTTTTAGTATTGAATTTTAGCAGTATAATTCTTTGTATTGTAAGTTGGGTGTGGTTGTTTCAGTATTCATTATGTATCTGTTTCTTGATTACTTCGTAATTTCTCAAGGGAACCGAAGTCTGAGTCATTATTTAAGTAAAAATGTTCAAATCGCATGGAATGATTATTAAAATTTCATTAATTAACGCCTTGGCCTAATTTTGTAAGATTGAATGTCTAGAAAGCTTATTCTATTCGATATTTTATATTTATTTTGATCTCTTTGCGTTATTTTTATCGATAAATTAATAATTTTGAATATAAATGCTTGATTTTTGATTCACATTACAAGCAGATTGTAACGGGTCTATCCGTCTTCCTCCTAATAATACTCTTGGGGAAATTACTTCTTTAAATATTATTCAATTGAAAACCTCCCGAAAGAAGAAGACGCGGTCTATGTAAATTATGCTTATTAAATTTAAGATTTTAATTATGCTTATTTCTTATTAATTATATTAAATTTAAGTATTAACTTTCGGGTTCGAGAGAAGAAGTTGGAAGCTATAGGATAGCAGTGAGGATGAACGTAAGATAATAGAAAGCCAGACGAAAGTCTTCAGTAGATTATCTGCTTAATATTTAAGATTGACAATTTGTCAATTAGATAATTGAATCGAATTAGCGTTGGCTTGTTAAATTTATAACTAAATTTACTTATATCGTCTTCCTCGCTCTTGCTTCCCTATTGATTAAGCGGTGCATTTCCTAATCAAGATCATGGAAAGCACCACTTGATTAGGTTGTTCAAGTTTGTTAGGTTGTTGAAACTTGCAAATAAATTGTGTTTGTTTTTTTAACCACGGCTAATTTTCCTTCTAACTCTCTACGCCAGTAGGGCACACAAAAAATTTTCAGGTGGGGGGTCCACGGATGAAAGTCCCCCTACTCTTATCATACCTCAAGACAACACCAATTGATTCTTCTGATTTTGTCGATTTTTGTTAACAAAAAACAGTAAAAATAGATTATTGAATTAATAATTAGCATTAATTAATAAAATAGATTCTTAATTACAAGTCCTTAATTAGGATTACCATCAATCGAAAAAAAACTCAAGGGCTTTAGGGAGGGGGGTCCGGACCCCTAGGACACCACCCTTGTGTGCGCCACTGCTCTACATTGATCTTTGGGGAAACCCAACCTTCACAAGATTACTCAGAAAATTCTTTTTTTTTTATATATGATGAGTAGAATATGAACTTTAAATATCATTCCAAAATCTTTTTTGTATCCGCGTTAGCCTAGTGGTCACGGTCACGAACTCGTGGCCGGACTGTCGCGGATTCGAGTTCTGGTGCCACTGGAGACCTGCCGTGTAGAGGGTCCGATGCACGTCGAGGTTCAAAGTTCTCTAGTTGGGTGTGGTGTGGTAATTAAGATAGAAGGTGCCAGCTCAGGCGTAGTCCTCATCAGTAGACCGAGGTTCAAAATTGCGATATATATCGCAATTTTGAACCTCGGTCTGTGTATATATATATGCATAAAATTAATAATGTATATGTACAATAATTATATAGATTATATAGAATGTACTATTGCTATTCGACCGTTCTTTCTTTCTGTTTTTTCTTCTTTTATTATTTGGAGAGTCTTCCTCTTTTATGTTAACATTATATAACTTGTATTCTATGCAATACTTTTGCTTTTATCATTTATAAAAAATTGAGAGGTTAAAATGCCACCTTTTTTTAAAAAAAAATTCAAACCCTATCTTTTTTTATTAACTTTTCTATTCACTTCTCAAAAATTGAAAGAAAATACGACTGTCAGATATATAAATCCAACGGCATTTGTCCGAGTTCTTGTAGGTCTTCTTTGGATAAAAGTGGGAGCGAGAGGTTTCCCCCAAAAAATCCCGGAGGGAAGCATAATTCATTCCGGATTAATCTGTTAAAAAAATAAGGGAGTGTCGGCAAAAATCCTTCTTAAATCCGTTCCGAAATGGGGATTTTAATGGATGAATTGCTGCTGTCAGAAACATACCCCTAAAAATAGTATACTCTGTAATAAACCTCTCTGTACGAAGTCTTAGGTGTATCACTTTATGCAGCTAAAACTTTTTCAAACAGACACTGCCTCCGCGTAGCTTTATACCATAGTTTCTCAACGTAGGTAATAACGCCCCCTTGTGGACCTTTGAGGCTTCCAAGGGGACAGTAAAAGACCCAGAGAAAATTAGGGAGTGTTGTAATGGCACGGAGGGGCTTGGAAAGATTTCCCAAATATAGTCTAAAAAAACACGCTGATTATGTACTAATGAAAGTGAGCTTTAATTCTGTTTACCTTATGTTGATTGTATGTATTTAAATAATTTCTGTAACAGATGTACGAAAATTCACATATTTCGGTAGTTCGAGAAGTGAATAAAAAACTTTACATTACATTCAGACCTACATTAAATTGAATGATACAGTGCATTTTAATTTGTGTAATGCACGCGTTGTCTTTGTCTGTGAACAGTAGGAAACTTGTTTCGTCCACTGCATTTCATTACGTATATTATCCAAGAAACATAATTAAATATGTTAATCAGGAATTAAAGTGTGATTCTTTAAAGACTGAATCGATCAATTTATTTTGAAAGCAATAGTTTATTGCGAATTACTTAATCATTTAAACCCCTGCCTATCTTTATAACAGGTAGCTAAAACTTTTATTCCACTCTTTTAAATGAAGAAGAAATTCAGTAGCGCGTTTCAATTCCAACAATATCCTATGTATGACTAAAATATATAATATTACACATTTAAATGTATTTGTGACAGTAGCTATTTCAAATTCGCAAGTAAAAAAATCGGGGCTTTAGAAAAAAATTAAATTAAAAAATATTCTCTATTAGTAATAGGATATTTTTTAAAAATTTGACTCTTGCTTTTGCCATGTGTATTATGCACACTCTTATTTCTCTAGAGTAGGAGGGGGCGGTATCGAAATATTCACTAGAAAAAAGGGGCGCCATTTCAAAATAGGTTGGGAACCTATGCTTTATAGTGAGATATTAATGAACACTCATTCACTCCCTCATTCTTCAGACAGAAAGCCTATCTATGATATTTGTTTTTATATGGTGTTATTGCTGATCCTTTGCTCAGATTTTAATCTAGTCCAAATGATCATGATGAACGAGCTGCGTGAAGAACTTTTCCTATAATTCACAATGACTGCTTCAATCAAGTTATGAATGCAAAGTGTATTTATGCAAAGTGCTAAAATAAAAAAATAATTGAAATGTTCTAAATTTTTCGTATAAAAATCTTACAGTTTTTTATACACATGCTTTATAATTTTGTTAAGAGTTCCTTGAATGTTTAAACAGCAGTGTTGAGCTCATTTCAAACTTCATGAATGAAAATGAACTGTCATTATTACTTGAATGTGCTTTATCTGTGAATGAAGAACTTCATTCCATACGAGTAAAAGGT
>BMAO01020231.1:0-36340 GCA_019973975.1 Trichonephila clavata
GGATCTATTAAATGTTGAAAACTGTGTAATGCTTCGAAACGTTTGAGCTGTCTAATCTAACATTATATGAACTTTACATTATCTAACATTATATGAAATTTACATTAATCTAACATTATATGAAATTTACATTAATCTAACATTAACGTAATTTTTAATCTAACATTAATATGAACTTTACGAATAGTATATGGGGCTAATTTACGTGAAACTTCTAATGTGATTTGAAATATTAATAAAAATAGATGTTAAGGAAAACTATATCACACGGTTGTCTAGATGTCCAATGAAACTTGATAATCTAAAATTTACAATTTATGTTATGGTATTAGTTAAATTTGTGCTAGAAATAAATATCAAAATTTAAATTATCTTCGTTTTTTTTTATAAAAAAACTTTATTTTTGTATGATGTTTTTTAACACTTTGTGAGTTCAACTAATTTTTGAAATAAAGCAAATATTTGATTCTCCTCTAGATTTATCATATAATTCGTCAAACTGACAAAAAAAAAAAGAAAACCTTTCTTTTTAAAAATGGTTTATTCACCAAAATTAGAGTTCCTGATTTCCCATCTTCTTCCCATTTCCGGGAGATCCCGGGAAGGTAATAGTCATTCCCGGGAATCCATCAAAATTTTGAAATATCTAAAACATGTTATTTTTAATTGGTGTGAGCAATAATTATATAAAATAAAGCTATACACATAAATTCCAGAATTTATGCTCATTTATATATATTCAGTTAAAAATACAAAATGTGTAAAATATGTCCTTTTTAAAGTATGATTTGAGAAAACATAAGCAAAAAAATCTATGTTTTTATCCAGTACTTCTCAAATTTTTAATGTTTGAGACCTAATTCTCAATCATAATTTTCATCGCCCCTGCCCCTCCCCCTTCCATACAATAATAATATACTTAAAGTTGCAATGCGACCTTAATTATAAATCATAAAAATTATAAAGATAAGTATTAAGCTTTGTATATGACAAGCCCATAGGTTACTTGTAAATATTAACCTTTTGTTCTTAACTTAGTATTGATAAATTATTTACCAAATTTTATTTTCGACTTTACGATATGCTCTCGCTTTGCATGTAAGATTTTATCGCCTCCCTAGGATGGGCGCTCCACAGTTTGAGAAAGACTGTTTTTATCACTTGGCCTAGCTCTTAGCTTTGTTAACAACCAGGCATCAGAAAATGCTCTCTCAGCCTCAACTGAGAAGCACTCAAATGAAATCCACCAGATGTTTTGATAAATAATTTTCATATATTATTAAATATTAATGTAAGAATCTAATACAAAAGTTTGTTTAAAAAATAATAAGAAAAGTTTCAATATTTTTTGAAAATTTTCTCTCTGCTGCAGTTTTGAAGTTCATTTCCTTCTTTAAGCTGCTGATACAATTAAATAGCTCACAATAAAAACAAGTATTCGAAGAAAAATTTCACATTAATAAATTAAATACGTAACAGTTTTAAGTATTGGTACTTACGTTATCAACATAAATTAAGATATTGGATTGGTCATACTGTAGACAATGAATTTCGTTCCTTTAAAAACTTATTGCTTTTAGTAAACAATACACAGGCGCAAAGAGAGGAACTGATCAGAGTTCCATGTATTTACTTATTCCTATGGGAAGCTGGAAAAATTCTCCCCAACTCAACATGGTGTTACTCTTTCTCTTATTGCAGTCTTACCCTTTGATAGGGGCTCCAGTTATCATTCCTTCTTTCAAGAAGTTCGGGGTTGGTGAACTTTAATTCAACAGTTGAGTCAGCTAAAATTTATATCAACAATCAAGTCAAAAATAGCTACCTCAAGGATTATTTCAGCCACGTGTCTATCATTCCCGGGAACTCCTGGGAACGAAATGTAATTCCCTAGAATACAATATATGCGAAAATCTCCAGGTAAGAAACCCTAATCACAATCAATGTTCATATCTTGTAGGGATGTATAGATTGAATTACGTATCTAGCGAGGTTTAATTCGCCACAACTCCGTTGTGTATCTAATGACTCCTACATGTATTTTTGCTATTGTTTCTCCTGGTTTATATATATATATATATTGACAGTAAATAGTCACCAAAAGGAGCCGTCTCTGAAATATCATTCAACATCGTAAAACTGATTTACCATCCATCCATAAAAATCATGTTTTTAACATTAAACAAAACAAACACAGAAAACCATTAAGAAGAATATTTCCCAGATAAAGCAAAAATTCCCTCCTTTCTGGACATACATTTTAATGGTTCTTTTTACCATGATGATGCTTCTTCGAAGAGCAAATTGTACATTTTGTGATTTGCAGCTACTTTTCTGGTAAGGAGGATCCATCATTCCATGCAATTTCCACTGTAATTTTCGTCTAACGCATTCCACATATATAGAATTTTAGTGTCAACTGGATGATGGATATATAAAAAAAGGTTCAAAAAGGAACGAGTTTCAGCAAACACTGATATGTGTTTCAGGAACAGAAAAGATTATTCTTAGAGCCAAATGTATGTTCAACGCTGAAAAATTTAGAAATAGGTGTTCTAAATTGTTTAAAAATGGATTTTCTCTCGACCAAAAAGTTTCTCATATCTCGAAAATATGAAATTAAGTTTTGGTGGAGAATAAGAAATGAAGCCATTATTTTGGTACGTGTAAGTATTGCTAACTGGGTTCTTGTAAGGAATATTTAAATAACACTTGTTCAGGAAAGATATTACTTATTACTTGCTTGATTTAGGCATGAAAAATAAAACATAATAAACTCAGTCACGTACGTATTAAAAGAATACTTTACTTTTATTTTTGAATTATTAAGTTCCACAGTGTTAAAAATTCTTCTGTTAGTGGTATTAACTATGCATTCCAAATATCCTTTTCTGCACTTAATTTTTTTTTGGAAGAAAAATATATTGAAGCTGAAATGCCTTTCATGTCATAGTAAAATGGTTTTTTTCGCTTTTTATTAAAATAATAAGTAACTAGGTGAAAGTAGTTGTATTAATAAAGCTGGGTTGTAGCTGGGCTCAAAAGAGAAAAATATTACATTTTATTGATAGAATCTCTTCGTTGTATTTTATTTTATTTATCCAACGCTCGTGCTTGGCTTCTTGACCATTTGACGCCGAGCCTCCCAGTACTGACTGACGATGTCGTCAGTCGGATATTCATCGAGTCTAGTGTAGTGGACTCTGTGGCCATCCATTCTGGCATGGCCACATAGTGGGCAGGTCACGTCAGCAGCCAGGCCAAGCCAGTGAAGGTGTGCTCCGAAAAAGTCATGTCCAGTGGTTATGCGAAAGCGGGAAACAGCCTAGACTATCTCCAAGTGTCTCGGAATTGGACTCACAGTGGCCAGAGTTTCCCCAGGCTTTCCAAGGCTCTTGGTTTTTTTGGGTCACGGTAGTAGTTATCGTTGTTAAAGCACTCTGAGTCGTTAAAGAGCCGTCCTATGTATTATGCAAGGCAGGGATGGACATTAAGTCGATCGCGATATGCAGGTGGACCATCAAGACATTTTGGGGTGACCACCTTTACTATGACCTAAGACTCGCATACTAAAAGAAATATAGTTGTAGAGCACCAACTCCAGCTAAACTGGAGAATCAGCTATTCACAAATGATGCGACTGTATTTACTTAAGCAAATGATTCAATAACTGTGTAAATGACCCTTGTACTTTCGTTGGAAGCGAATGATGACGAATCGTTTGCTGTCGCTGTAAGAGAAAAAAGCTGTTACTGCGATGCCAGCTGTAGAGTTGATTTTTTCCCCGTACGCGAAGGTTAGAATGAATGTTGATTATCAGTTCTTATCGCGATAGCACGGGATTGGCTACTTAGCCATCATCCTTTACACCGTAATTGGGTTTTCACGATGAGCGGGAATGGGCATCATGTATGCTTTGGTTTCAGATTCATCGGTTTACATCCATTTTCTGAAAGCTGCATTGAATGCATCTACGCTTTATGGTCTAGAAGTCACTCATAGTTGTTCTAGAATTTTTCTTGACAATTTTGTGCTGCTTGTGTTTTTATAGTAAAAATAGTATTCTGCCATATTTCAAAAGAGGGGTGCAGTGTCGAAAGCAAGTGTTACTAAACGAAAACATACAATTTTAAAACCAAATAGCCCACCTAAGCCATTGGGTGACCGCAACACCTTAAAAGTTTTAGAAAGAGCCAGTATCCTGGAAACGTCTGCCCACCCTCAATCTAAGAGGAAAGTTAGAGTGTTTTTAATCTACCACGTTTGGTCATTCATAACATTTTCTTGTATGTAGCAACACAAAAAACTATTAAAACAGACCATTATTGGTATGATTAATAAGTTGTAAGAAATTGATTGAATAGCTCTACACTGAACATTGAAAGCATATGATGTGTGTACTCAACGTTCTCTTTTTCATTAAAGAATGGGATGAGAAGTATTTGCTTACTTAGAGAAAATCGGAAAAGATGATTAGCTCTAATTTTATTCTAGCGTATTCGAAGACGATTTTCAACAGCATTAATTTATGAAGATAAAATCTTTACTTTCTTTAAGTGATATTGTTTTTTAACAGATGGCTGAAGTTCTTGAAATATATATTTTACATTAAAATTATGATATATACTTGGATATTCCAGTCATGTATCATACATAATCTCCTGGTTTTTAAAAAAGCTGATAAACGTTGAGATAACCTCAATAGAAATAAATTATTCAAAAATTGGCTAAATGAACTTTTATCACCTATTTGAAAAGGATTCAAAAATCAAAATCAAAGTTTATTTGTTTGCTCTTATAAAAAATTATGCTTGTTATGAGGACAACATATATTATCATCATATGGAGTTTATTTGAAAAGTCGCTATAAAGAACCATTTTTTATTGCATGAAATATACTTGATCTCTCTATTTCCAAAATAAATAAGTTAAAATTAAAACAGACTATTTTTTATTAAAGATAATTGGGAGGGATTATCCCCTATGCACCTAACAGCAGATCAACCCCAATTGCTCGAATTATACAACTGTTACTGGATTGAATTACAGAATAACAAATATATATTAAATTGTAATATTTGCAATCAACGCCGTCCCTTACATTATAATGGCGTATCAATAGAAACTTAGCGAAAAATTGGCGATACAGCCAAGATGGCATCATTTTTGGCGACTATATGGATGTTTCTGGTAATCACTGGAGAATTCTACAGCATTACGATTTATGACGCAAGCAGATTTTTCGAAAAAGCACTGGAAGGTAGAGTGGACCCCCTAAGTTTATCGTTCTTGGCGCTCCCCTTCATTTAAATTCAACTTTCATACACAATACCTTATGCATAAATACATTTATTAGATGAACTGTTTTATGTATAAACATGAAAAACTTTTTTTATATAGAGAGAGATAAGTAAATTAAAGTTAGTTATATTTAACTGTCCAACTATATTGTGTATTAAACACGTATTATAATAAACGTATAATAACACGAATTGTGTGTGTGTGTGTGTGTAAAAATAAATTATGATTTTTCAAGTAAGAGCTTTATCTTAAATTTCCTTCAGCAAAATAAAGTTGGGTACTTATATATAACTACTGTTAATATGATTCACTTAACTACTTGGTTAAGGAATCATTTCTATATTTGTAAGTAAGTTTTTAAGTAAATTTCTGAGAATCAAACATTAAAGTTAAAATTTTTTTAGAATAAATTATTCTTAAAATTCTTAGTATGAACATGAATTTAATCGAACTTGTTCTAGGAAAACCTTGAATAAAAGGAAATCCTCAGTGTTTTTCAAAAATTATTTTCTATATTCTTTCATACGTTTCATCCTGTGCCGACAGTATAATCCTATACATGTATAGAATACGTTAGTCGAAAATTATAGTGGAAAGTACATTAAATGATGAAAACTCCTTACCAAAAACACGAATATATACCATTTATTTGCGAAAAAGCATTAACATGTTAAAACGAACCATTAAAAATATGTTTTTAAGAGGAAAATGTTTCTCCATATTACAAATAGCCTCCTTAATGGTTCTTTTGGTTTAGTTTTGCTTAAAACTAAAATAGTAATTCTTAGGGATTGAAGGTAAAGGAAGAATTACAATGTTCTGTTAATGTTTTGATAACTATATATTATTAATGTATAGAGTATTGATGAAAATTCAATTTCAGTAATGGGCATTGACTTACATGAAAACGAATTTTGCTCTTGTATATGTTTTTATTTATTTATTTTTTTGTAATGGTTAATTTCAAGATAATGGACCTCTCTTCGTGGTATAAAACGCTTTTTAAAAACTTTTTTTTTATAATATTAAGTTTATACAATAGTATATTACCCCTACTAATCCTTTTAACCAAATTCAATTAGCAAAATAATGTTAAAAGTATCATATAATGGTTGTAATTCGGCCTTATTCTGCTAAGAATTATTTTACAAGATAACTTGAAATATTGAAGAGAAATAAAGTAGACAAGTTTCTTAACTTATATACAAAAGTAAATATACAGTATTGGCCATTAAAATTGTTACACTAGAAAGAAATGAGATAACAAAATGATATTTATTGGACAAATAAATTATACTGGAAATAACATGTGGTTAAAGTTTCAAGAAATTTTTGTGCATAGACCCTGTGTAATCAATACCCAAAATAATCTCCTCTGGTAGTAATAACAGCACTTATACGCCAGGGCATTGAGTCAAACAGAGATTGGATGGCATGTGCAAGTACACATGCCCATGCAGCTTCAACACGATGCTGCAGCTCATCAACCGCAGTGACTGGATTATGGTGACGAGCCAGTCACTCGGAAACCATGTGGAGCAGACCTTTTCTTTTGGAGAGAGATCTGGCAACAGCCGAAAATTTTAGTATGAAGGAAGTTCCGTACAAAACCGGCAACATATGGGCGTGCATTATCCTGATTAAACGTAGGACTTCGCAGGGCTCGAATAAAGGGTAGACCACGTGTCTTAACTGCAAATGTAGCGTTCACTGATCAAAGGGCCGTCAATGCGAACAAGAGGTGACCCAGACGTGTATCCAATTACACCCCATACCATCACTCCAGGTGATGGGCCTGTATGACGATGACAAATGCCCGCTGCTAAAGTGCGTTACCCATGATGCAGCCAAACACGAATGTGACCATCTCTATGCTTTAAACAAAACCTGGATTCATCTGAAAAAATGATGTGTCTCCATTCGTATGCCAAGGTTCGTCGTGCATCACACCATTGAAGACTCTCCTGTATGTGATGCAGCGTCAAGGTTTGCCGCAGCCATGGTCACCGAGCTAAGAGTCCATGCTGCTGCAAACGTCGCCGAACTGTTCATGCCTACTATTGTTGTTTGCAAACGAACTCGATTCTTGACTCAGGTATCGTTACGAAGCCACGATCGAACCATGCTTTTACGCATTTCTGCTTCTTACTCGAGGTATCACAACTTTTCACTAGGCAACAACGTTCAAGTACAATTTACACTTAATATTGTGATTCTGTCATATGTGTATACATACTTATATTATATAATTATAACTATTTAATAAAAAAAGTAACTAAAATAAAATGTTTCTTTTTTTGAACAAAGTAGGAATTGACTTTAATTTTTTTTTATATTATTTGTTTTATTTTAGCGTGCTTATATGGAAAAAAAAACTATTACTCTGAATTTTTGAATATTAATATTTTCAAACATACAATTATGTTAAAATAGACTCGGAATTCATATTTATCTATATCAAGAACAAAAACATTATTTGATACATATTATACAATAAACACTTTAAAGCTGTTACAATAAAACACAAAGCATGGTACAAAAAAAATTGCCCTTCAAGCACACAAGAATGTTGATTTGCTCATGCATGTGAAGCGTTGACATTTACGTGAACTTTAAAAATTAGAAAACATGTGATGGTTAGAAAGGAAGAAAAAAAATTAAAGAAAGAAAAGCTTACTTTAGTTAACCGAGGCATCTCAAGAGTTTCTGCTTAAACTACTTCCTTGTTTTAACGCTACAGTTCATCTAGAGTTAAATCTAATTTTACTTTCCGTGAATTCCTTCTAATACTAACAAAAACTGAGCATCAAACATAAAAGGTAGCATTTATGCGCCAAAATAAATGGCTTCGCACGTCATTATTATAAAAGGAAAAGGGAAAAAGGACGCCAAAAATATCTCGGTGAGTTTCGAGTTCCATGATGTGTAACTAATTCGAGAGAATTAATATAGAATTGAGAGAGACATATATATTTCTGTTTTCCGCAATTCAACACATGAATGACATTTTTAACGTTTGATTAAAATGTTCTTATTACTGTTTGCTTCTAATTTATACTTATTGTCTTTAAAAATAACCCTCGAGAGTTTTTAAATAGAAGATAATAGCCCAACAAATGTTACTTTTGGTTTATAAAATCATTAACTACTTTTACCAGATACTTCCGCTGGAATAATTACGATAGTATTGAGTAAAAATATATTTATGACGTTTTAAGTGGTTTATTTATAATTATTTTACCCCAGGACGTAACTTTTTGTGGGACATATGCATTTTTATTTTATCATAAAGAAGGGGTTTGATGATAATCTTAATTACTTTTTTGTCCGTATTTGTTTTTATTCTAGGCACACAGTTTTTATTCTCACACACACATACACTGATGAGACAAAAATTCGTTAGAAAAATAAAGCTATGAAATCAATAGATTCTCTTAATTTTAATCTAACAACTTATAAAATACAAAGAGCAACTTCAGACTTAGGACCAAAAAGTAAGTTTAAACTAATTTGACGGTACCCAATTTTTATACAGGGTGTCCCAAGATCATTGGGACAAATTTTATGGGGATGGTAGAGAACATCACAAGGATTCAGATTTGCATGCAACCCATGGTCGGAAACATCTTCGTTCGGCACTAGGTGGCGTTGTTCACAAGAACGTTTGAGGAAACAGACTTGCCCCAGTCATGGAGTGTGGAACGTCTTACAAACACCGAGCTGGCAGGTATGCATCTGATTTTCGGATAGGCCGAAGAAATTACACGAGCAGCAGAAAGATTGCACCGCGAAAGGTACCCACAGAGAAATGCACCGGACCGCCGGATGTTTGGCAATTTACATCACACGATGTCTGTGAATATGGATCAATACGAGATAATAGGCAAATTGAGGATGGGGCACGAGTGACTTAAACTCCCAACATGTTACTGGCATTCCTTCGAACAGTGTAACGCATTTTGTTCCATTCATGGAACAAAATGTGTTCGATAACGTGGCCTGTTGAATTGCGTGGCCCGCCCTCGCTATACTTTATTCCCTTGTACCTTTCGTGATCCAATCTTTCGGCTCCTTGAACATTTCCTTCTTCTAATCAGTAAACCAGGTGTATATCTGCCAGATAGGTGTTTCAATACTCCTCTGCGGGCGATGACAACCAGTGTCGGATTAAGCGACATGGAGGCCTCTAGGCAGTCGAATTCTAGGGGCCCTGTAGCCTGTTTTTGGAGCACTAAATGAAGCACCAAAAAGTGCGGCATAAACAATTGCCTACTCCGCCAAATGAGTAATCTGGCACTGATGACAACTCAAATGATTGTGGTAATGCAGGTCTGTTTCCTCCAATGCTTTTGTAAACAAGGTCACCTAGTACCTAACGAAGCCGTTTCCGACCATGGGCTGCTATGCAGATCTGAATCCTTGTGATGCCTCCTACCTCTCCTTTGAATTTGTACCAATGATCCTGGGATACCCCGTATCTAATTTTACTTGGTAGCCTGAAGTGACTTGAATTTTAAAGATGAAAAATATCTTTGAGATTTTGGAATCTTAAAAAGGTGGAGAGATGCTGCAGTATTATAATCAATACTGAATGGCAGCTTTTAAAATTACATATAAGTGAGTTTTAACCATGTTTATGACTCACTAACCTTTCCCTTTTCTGTTTATGAAGCAGAGTAAAATCAGATGAACAATAATCGATAGAAGTTTTCTAAACCCATAAAAAAAGCTAACTTACCTCAAGATGTATTAAAAATGTTTATATCATGATGAATCAAAGAACGATGAACACATTTTTGCCAGATTCGACGACCCTATTGTATATTCAAAACTAGAAAAACAAAGAACGAATAATAGCAAAACAATGGTATATGAAAATAATTTTACTAAAATGATTATAAATTGTAGCAGTAATGTTAAAATATATATTTTTGTAGTTATCTGCACTATATATATAGAAAATATCAATAATTTTAAAACAATGCCAAAGAGTTCTTAAAAACAAAAGAAATGTATGTTCTTCATATTGGAATCTACTTAGTTATGTACTTTTAGGGTTTCGTTAAGATGTACAACATGGTATACTTTATATGTATTTGTTCATTTTACCTTTTATCAAAAGATATTCAAATTCTCATTTGAGATCATTTTCTTCCTTATGGTATCTTTTATCATAACTTTAAACTAAACCATCTTTTCTCGATTCACAAAAGTGTGTTAAGGTATCCGACTACCCTAAAATCGGGGATTTGGTCAAATATTGACAAAAAATTTTATGATTCTATTTTGTAGACCAACTTATTAACTTTATAAAACTACCAAGTTTTTTATTTTTCGTTCACTAGAACAAAAGTTACAACTGTTTTAGTACAAGCAGATGACACTTCCAGTTGGTAACTGCCGACCGGAAGTGGCATTCTGAAACCAAAACTGAAACTTTTTTTGGTTTCTTTCCACTTTTTCAAAAATATATTTTAAAGTATATTTTAATATTTTGTTTAACGTTATTAAGAAGCCTCACTTATTATTTTTTTTATAAAAGGAGTTTTCAAATCTGGCAATTTTAGGATATTTGTTTATTTACTTCTTAACGTTCGATATCACTGCTAACTTTTTTCATTCTAGTTTTTACTGAAACAGGTTCATTTTGATTTTCGTATTTGATAAAACTGCTTTTTAATTATTCTTCAAATATCTGCCATGGGACATGGACGAAAAATACGTCCAAAGAATCGAAAGTTTAATGGTAATTTCCGCACTGCTCAAAAGAAAGTTAGTGATGCAAGTATTAGTACAGAAAAATTGGGAAGAGGATTAAGCGACACTTTATTTAATGTTGATACTGGAACTCTTTCTGGTAATAGAATTTTCGACATCGAAATACTGGTATCAATATTCTCTATTCTTTCTTGCCCTGTTTGTTTTGATCAAGAACTGTACTTGGTTGAAGACTCAAGACTTGGTTTGCAGTCAAATTTGTGTCTCAAGTGTAAGAAATGTTCATTTCAAAAGGATTCACTTCTACATCAAAGGTGAATAATTTAAATACAGTAAACCTTCTTCTCGTCTTTGGAATGCGAGTTATTGGCAAAGGATTTTCAGCTGGAAACTGTTCAGTATGCTGAATATTCCTTATCTTTCAAAATGTACATACAGACAACATGAAATTAAGTTGCTGCATGCTACGTCACAAGCTGCAAACAGTTCTATGTTGGAGTCAGCAAAATCCATTGCGGAATGTTCAAATGAGTGTGGCGTTAGTGTAGATGGTACATGGCAAAAACGTGGCTACTCTTCACTGAATGGATGTGTTTCGGCAATTTCTGTGGACTCTGGTAAAATATTAGACATTGAAGTGCTCAGTCAATATTGTCGAGTGTGTACAAAAAACGAAAAAACATCGGGACCCTCCAAAAAATGCGTAGTGTCACATTTTTGTAAAAATCACAAAGGATCAGCTTCTAATATGGAAACTGTCGGTGCTTATAGGATTTTTGAAAGGTCTGAAGCAAACCGCAGTCTTCGATATACATCTTACTACGGAGATGGGGATTCAAAGGCGTTCAATAATGTGAAAGACATGTATGGTATTGAGAGCATAACTAAATATGAGTGCATAGGACATGTGCAGAAAAGAGTTGGCTCTCGTTTACGAAAGCTGAAGAAATCCACAAAAGGTTTAGGTGGGAAAGGCAAATTGACCGACAAATTTATCGACACACTTCAAAATTATTTTGGAATTGCTATTCGAAGTAATGTCGGCAATTTGTCTAACATGCAGACTGCAGTCATTGCTGCATTTTTTCATTGCTGCTCAACCGACAAAAAACCCATGCATGGACAATGCCCTTCTGGATCCGATACGTGGTGCAAATACCAAAAGGCCAAGCAAGAAGGAAAACTGCATAAACATAGAACACCTGGCTTACCAACTGCTGTATTGAACACGGTGAAAAACACCTATATGGATTTATGTGATCAATCACTTCTCGAAAAATGTTTGCATGGAAAGACCCAAAATGCCAATGAAAGTTTTAATGGTGTTTTGTGGAGCATAATCCCAAAAGAAACTTTTGTTGAACTTCTGACATTACAATTTGGCGCATTCTTAGCTGTATTACAGTTCAATGATGGATCTAAAGGGATTCTTTCCGTGTTGGAACATTTACACATCCCAATGGGTTGTTTCATTGTGAAGGGCTATTCAAGCGTTGATGACGAAAGAATTGTCGACTCGGAGAGACATTCATTGCCAACTACAAAAAACAAGAGAAAAAAACTCAGAGGACTTAAAAAAAGGAGCTGTGCATTATCTGAGAAAAAGGAAGGTGTTACGTATAAATCTGGGGAATTTTAAACCTGTAGGTAAGTATTAATATTTAGAAAAAAGTGTTTCAAACTTTAAAATGTGTTTTACACGAAATGTGTTTTTTTGAAAAAAATCAAACGGGGACAAGGATTGCTGAAAAAGTTTCTAAAATAATTTACTGAAATTTTTTGTGTATGTTCTGTATAATAGTAGAATTATTTTGATCTTCAGATTTATAAATCACTGCATTATTACAAAATTTACAGTCCCTTATGTGAATATAACTACTGTTTTTTTAAGCAATTTCGTATAACAACTAAGATAAAGTGCTCTATTTTTTGTAAAAATTAAAATATCTCTTATCCTGAAGGTCACTTCAAACATTAATAACAAAGTAACATATCAAAACTGAAAAATTGAGTATTTGTTTATAAAATTTTTGTACAGGGCGGCCCCGTTTACGTAATTTTTTGGTAAATTTTTACCAGTTTTTTCCCATTTTAATAATAATAATTTTTTTTTCTCTTTTCAATTTTAGGATTTTTTTCTTAAAATATACCAAATAAATATAAAAATCACAAAAAAACCCCCATATCTCCATTTTTTCAAAAAAAAGTTGTCGCAACCAGTCGGATACCTTAATTTAACGACAGTAGTACATAAAGTTTAACAAATAAATCCAAAACAGTGTCTAAACAATAACAACGCCGTGTTATGTGAACTCTAATTTAAATACAAATCAAATGGACCTTGTCAAACATCTGTCTGTGTTTCGAGCAAACCCTCATTAAAACCTTATTTATATTCAAACAATCGTGGACATGTAGCTACGAATATTACGCGTAACCAAATGAATCTATACATTACAGCTTATCAAAAGATTCGAAATGCAGAATAATGCAAAAGCGCTTCCTATATAAAACCATGGAATAAGTTATGTGTTCCTATGTAAAGATCAAAAAGCATAATCAAAAGTTTCGTCGAATTATCTCTTTGGATAATTTAGATTTCATCTTGCGCTTCCGATGTGTCAGCTGACATGCCAATTATCTGCCGCCTACAACATGAAAGTCTTAAAAGACCTGCATAAATTTTGAGTTTCCAGTAGGGTTCAGCAAGTTATTGGTAATTGGCAGATGAATTTTTCCTTTATTATACAAATATTTTAAAAGTCATTTCCTGTTAATGGAATTTCGGAAGAGATCTGTTTCTAGAGTGGCAAATTTTAAGTTTTTTTTAATGACATTCTAATTAGTAAGAAATTAACCCCCCCCCACAATATATCACGATTGGTCACACAATATACAATAATATACACAATCACAATATACAACAATTTCACCCACACGACACACATCCGGGGGGGGGGGCCCAAAATTTAGCGGAATCGAACTGTTGCGAAACAGTATTTTGTAATGAGTTGTGTTGTTATATCGGGTCTCTCGCGACCGTTAGTGATTACATGACATCCGTCAGAGTTAAGTGGATTGTTTGCGGTACTCTGGTGTGTGAATTCCTGTTTCAACCCTTTGACGATTAGTGAGATGACCGACCCCACAAAACAAAGATTGGACGTTAAATTTTGCTTTCTGTAGGGAAAATTGCTGCCGAGACCGTTGGGATGTTTTGAGAAATCTTTAATTGCGAAGTTTTGAGAAAATTACATGTTTATGAATGGTTTTCCATTCAAATCTGGCAACATGTGGACTGAGACAGGCTATCCTACATCAGGCTATCCCTACCCAGGGCGTCCTTCTACAGGAAATGATGAAAACATTGGCCAAAATTAAATATGCAATTGATGAAGCTAATCGAAAGACCATTGACCAAGTTTCTTAGGAAATGAATGTGTCATAGAGCACATTCACGACAAAGCTTCAACCTACACAGCTTTGATGGTTCTGTGATGGATCTATACGCGATTCTACTAATATTTTCTTATCTCTTTAAACAAATATTTAATTCAACCAACTTTCATCGAAAAAGCCAACGTGATTTATGTAAATGAGGTATATTATATAAATTCGGTTTTCGTGAGTTGGCAGCAAGAAAGAAAGAAAGGAAGGAAGGAAGTGAATTGTTGACACTTTGTTCTTGACACGATGAAGTTGATGCGTTAGATGTGTGCAAATAGGGGTTTAACAGGAGTTTGAGAATTAGTTGTTAGTTGAAGATTGAGAAGCAGTAGAATTAATTAAAGATTACAGAGCGTGGAACCATCGTCATTTGATCAAGCCAAAGTGCCTGAAAAGTTCCAGTGTAGGATCCGATGCATTAAAGGTTCAGGTACTATGCACTTGATTAAGTAGAAGCTAGTTATTATTGTGCGACGTAGTTGTAATTGAGCGCATTTAAGCTATCTTAGATTCAGTTGAGGGTCTGTAGTAGTATCCCCGTGTTATAGAATCTCACCTCCGCACTCCACTATAATCATATACCTTAATTAGAATTGTATTGTGTCTGTTTGATAATTGTTAACAGGAATTAATAAATCAAATTAGATTGGAAATAATGTCTGTGGATTATTCAGTTCCTCCTACACATCTAGCCGGGTTTACAGGCAGACAAGAGGGTTCGGATGTAAGAGGTAACCGAACGTTACCACAGTTTGACAGTTTTATGACTAAACACAGCATTGTGTTTGTGCCTCATCCATCCTACTCACCCGATTTCATTCCGTCGAACTTTTTTTTGTTTCCACGATTTCACGCACAATCTTTGTCCTTTGTGTTTGACCATCTCACTACCTCAAAGGGTTGAAACAGGAACGCACACCAGAGCACCACAAGCAATCCACTTAACTCAGACTGACGCCATTGCACTAACGGTCGCGATAGACCTTCAACCAACACCACCTAATAGGACAACGCATAAATACAAAATATGCGCTCGCAACAGTTCTATTTCGATTATTTTGGGGTACCCCTCCCTAGTACATAACACCCTAATACACACACATGTATATTTTTTTTTAAAAAAAAAGGTTCGTATGTGTTTTACGCTAAGGCATGTCTGCCCTTGAGAATTAAAGCAACATTTTTCTGGAACTTATAAAGCAAGTTTTAAGGTATCCGACTAACCTAAAACTGTGAATTTTGCCAAAAATTAACAAATTCATTTTATGATTTTTTTATGGGCCATCTTATTAGCTTTATAAAAACACCAAGTTTATCATTTCCATTCACTAGAACAAAAACTACAAGTGTTTTAGTAAATACAGATGCCATTACTTTAAGAAAGATGCCATACTTTAAAACGCGTTTGACTCGAAATGTGATTTTTTGAAAATAATCAAACGTGGGGTCAGTGATTACTATAAATGTTTTTAACATAATTAACTCAAATTTTTTCTGTAAGTTCTGTATAATAGTAGAATTGTTTTAACCGTCAGATTTATCAATCATTGTTTTATTACAAAATTTACAGTCCCTTATGTGAATATAATTACTGTCTGTTTAAGCATTTTCATATAGTAACCGAGACAAAAAGCCCGAGTTTTTGTAAAAAAGAAAATATCTCTTATCCTAAAGGTCATTTAAAATGAATAATATAGCAACACATTAAATTGAAAAAATTGAAAATTGGTTCAGAATTGGTTCAGAATGGGCCGCGTTTATGCTATTTTTTGTCAATTTGTACCTATTTTTTCCCATTTTAGTAATAATATTTTTTTTTCTCTTTTTAATTTTAGCACATTTTTCTTAAAATGCACTAAACAAATCTAAAAATAACAACAAAAAAATCCCCATGTTTCCTTTTTTTAAAAAAAATTTGTCGCAACCAGTCGGATACATTAAATCAAGAAAAATATTTAAAGTGAATTTATAAAACCGTTTGCGAATTTCAGAAAGAGTAAAATATTGATTTAAAAAATAAGTACTTCAAATTGATTCACACACTTAATGAGTCACTTATATTTGGAAAATACTTAAAAAAATACGAGAAAAAAAATCTTTTAAAATTATTGGTTGATATATGTATTTCAAATTTTTATGAAAATTCTATAGTATCTTTGTAATTAAGGTCATCATTTGTATAAAAAGCAGTGAAATTATTAACAATCCAATTATTTATTTGTAAAAATATTATTATGCAAATTTCTATAAAAAAACTAAATTAAGTACAATTATTTACATTTGGTTATTCCAATATTGAACTGGGAGTCAAACAAGTAATATAAAAAAATTAAGTCAATTCCTACTTAGAATGGATAAAAAGGAAGTATTTTCTTAACGATTGAAAATTTGAACAATATATATATATATATATATATATATATATACAGGGAGAGAGGAAACTACACTGCTGGCCACCGTAAATGCAACACCCTGAAAGAAGCACGCAAATAACATGAAATTTACAACATCCATTAATGGAGGTAAGATATGCAAATGATTAGAATTTCAGCGCAGACACACATCACGCACGCCTGTGGCCTCTCCTCAAAGCGCTATTTAAGGCTTGGAGATTTCGACGATTTCAAGTTCGGCAATTGTGTTTTTCTTGTGGTTTTTTCAAAAAACGATCAGTTATGTCTCGTAGAAAAGAGCGATCAGCTTTTGATCAAGTATCCGAGTTCGACAGAGGACGGATAGTGGCCTACCGAGATTGTGGATTCTCTTTCAGAGAAATCGGTAGCCATGTTAGACGAAACCAAACAACTATAATGCGGCTATGTGACCGTTGGATGCAGGAGGGTACGATGAACCAACGTGGTCGATCGCATCCACCTCAGTGCACCACTTCACGTGAGGACAGGCAAATTGTGCGCATGGCAGTGACGGATCGCTCAGTCACATTACGAACCATAGCACAGCACATTGAGTCTGTAACGCATCATTCAGTGTCTGCCTCGTACCATTCGACGCCGTTTACAGCAGAGTGGTCTGTCCGCAAGACGTCCATTGCTCGGTCTACCCTTGACAAAGAACCACAAACGTCTCCGCCACCAATGGTGCGATGAAAGAAGGATGTGGGCAGAAGAATGGAATGAAGTTGTCTTTACTAACGAGTCACGCATCTGTCTGCAACACCACGATGCTCGGATTCGAGTCTGGAGACACCGTGGAGAGAGGATGCTGAACAGCTGCGTTATGCACCGCCACACTGGTCCTGCACGTGTTATTATGGTATGCGGCGGTATTGGATATCACTCTCGCACTCCTCTAGTACGCATTGCCGGTACTTTAAACAGCCAGCGCTACATCTATGAGGTGTTGGAGCCAGTTGTGCTTCCTTACCTTCAGGGCTTGGCCACAGCCATATTTCAAAAGGATAATGCTCGATCACACGTGGCACGCATTCTTCAAAGGTTCTTCGTCAATCACCAGATTGAATTGTTTCCCTGGCCGGCTCGCTCTCCGGATCTTTTGCCGATAGAAAACATGTGGTCCATGGTTGCTCAAAGATTGGCTCAAATTACACCCCCAGCTGCCACACCAGATCAACTTTGGCAACGTATGGAAGCTGCTTGGTCTGCTGTACCCTCAAGAACACATCCAAAGTCTCTTTGAATCAATGCCGAGGCCTATGGCAGCGGGGATCTCCAACAATGGCGGCTACTCTGGCTACTGATTCTGGCAGGAAAACCACTTTACAGAAGTCTATAAATTTAATCATTTGATACTTGGTCAACATGTTACTCTACAAAATAAATTTTGTTGTGCTATCTCTTGTCTTTCTTGGTGGGGGTGGGGTATATACAGGGAGAGGGAAAACAAAAATAGCAGGACTTGAAAAAAGAGCAGGACTTGTCTGCATTGTTTTAACAATATAAGCCCGATTTGGCTAGTTTGGCTGAAAAACTGGTTTTCGATGCTAACTTTGGTCGGCATTGTTTTAACAGTTACATTGTTACAACAACGGAGAAGAATGTAAGTAGGCATTGAAAACCTGTAATTAATTTAATTTAATTAATTAACCGGTAATTAATGAATTAATATTTGAAAAAACTGTATTTACATCAATTGTCATCTACTACAAGTTTCAAAAAAAACTTATTTGAACTTGATAGGATGAATAAAAAGTATTTTACTAACGATTGAAAATTTGAACAAGATAAATATATAGAAAGAGAGTGTGAGCTATATATATATAATAGTAGGAATTGAAAAAGAACAGATCTTTTCAAAAGAACCAAAACAAAAAAGAACTGCACGCTTAAAGAACAATTAGTCCTACCCTTTCATGTAAGACTTTAATAAGATCTCTTCAACTTGGGAAGTTTTCTTTAAATATCTACATTTCTAGCATTTGGAAATAAAAATTTAATGAATATTTTTTAAAGAAAATAAGTGACTCGAATTTAATGAAAGAATCTTAAGGAAAATTTCCTGCAAAAGCTAAGTACTTCAAGATGAAAAGGGTAAAAATATTTCAACATAGAAAATTCTTGAAATTTAAATATTTTAGACGCGCTAACAGTTTTTCAGCTTTTTAAAGAAATTTAAACTACTTTTTGGAACAGTTTAAATATATTTTAACAAAATAACTTTTTATGTAGTCTGAAAGACGTCGTGTCACGTTGATTTGAGAATTCCTGTTTCGTGGGAGTTTTGTATAACTTTTGAAAAGGTCTCTAAAAATTAAATCATTTTCAGCAGCCAAAATTTTGAAACTTTTTGTCTGAGCGTACAAAAACTGGTTTCTATAAAAATGGTTTTAATTACCTTAGAAATATTTTGATGCTATTATTCACTATAAGGCAGCTTCAGTGTACATATTTACACTGTAACTGTTTACTTTCAAAAATTATTTCTTTTAACAATTTACGAGAAGAACGCATGCCATTTTATTCTCTCATCCTTTCAAAGTTTTTAAACTCTTTAATGAATTGTTTTTTATTATATATATATATATATATATGGGGGGGGGAGGTCAGGAAAGTTTAACTTAAAAATTAAGTGAATAATAAATAAAAATAGAGCGAATTCTTTTCTACCACGTAGGGATTGTAAGGTAAATAGGACTATTTAAAGGTAGGGCGAGCTCTGACGCAGATATAGAGCATAATCGAGAAGAGAGACTGGTGACTCTCGCTATGATGTTGTCTTTTGTTCCATCCGATTGGGCGTTATGTTGGTGTATCTATGCTTGAAGATTAATAAAGAACAGATATTTTTAAGGTGACGTCTTCCTTCATTTACCAATAGGCTTGAGCCTAACAAATATATATATATATATATATATAAAAAATATTTTCTTAGAAATTTTACTATCTAGAATTGAATTTCTATTGATTGAACAGAATGAGAGGAGCCTTTTATCTCGTACTCTGCAATATATAAATAATAAAAGTATTTGGAACAATCACTAAGAGATTTAGAACCATGAAAAAATTTTAAACCGTATCTTATCTAAAACCTACTCCATCACACTATTGTCAATTGTTCGAAAATTTTCTCTAAATTACATTGTTTGGGGTGTAGGGGTATAACGGTGATTAAAGAAAATATACTAAAAACTAGTTCCTTAAAAGGAAAAGAGTCCCTTTAATATCCCCAATGCCTACGAATATTC
This sequence comes from Trichonephila clavata, assembly GCA_019973975.1. Taxonomy (NCBI): domain Eukaryota; kingdom Metazoa; phylum Arthropoda; class Arachnida; order Araneae; family Nephilidae; genus Trichonephila; species Trichonephila clavata. The sequence continues at coordinate 20,129 of BMAO01020231.1, forward strand.
ACCTTCTCCCTTATAAAGCGTAAGACACACAATTGTTGCAAAGCCTCTCCCTCATGTTGGTTGCGGGGAAGACCACGTTAATTAACAACATTCCCAGGAGGATCCGAACAAGTACGGGTGGAGAGGCCCAAGAATCAAACTCAAAAGGATGACAATATTGAAATGTGAGCAATCTACTTCAGTAAATTTAAACACACCAGAAATGACTATGCGATATGCAAACAAAATAAGACAAAAGTTGAGGATCTTTCTACCTTCTGAGCTGCAATCCTCTGACCTTGGCAATCCGAAAACCTCTATAATCTTAAACACCAAAAATGTGACAATATCACGAAATTTGGCACGAAATCAATATGGAAATATCGTCCACCAGTACCTACAAGCTTCTCTATATCTCCTATATTTATATTATCTATCTTGTTGACTATTTATAAACCGGGTGTCTGAAAAGTATGGCTCTACTTTTTAAACATTGTAACGAATTTTGTGTAATTAATGCTTAAAATAGTGTAAAATCATTTTTATCTGGATGTGTTATACTTAATATTACTTTCTGTTGTATTTATTTTATGTTAAAATTATAATATTCGTAAGCAAAGCCGTTACTCACATTATAATGGCAATTCAGTGGAAACTTGGCGAAATTTTGACGATAAAGCCAAGTTGGCATCATTTTTGGCGATCATGTTGACCATGATTTGGTGACCATTTTTTGCTAGTTTGAGACCACATGGATGCTTCTGGAAATTACTGGAGAAGTCTGCTGATATGATCTATGACGTAAGCGGATTTTTCGAGAAAAATCCGCGCAGACTACAAAAAAGGAGTCCCTTGCCGAAACGAATTAGTTTTGTTTTGACCGACGAAGAATCAACCAGCGATTAGCTATTACTTCGGCTGCTGAACAAGACGAGCGAGTGCTTGTGAGTTATCTTTAATATACTTGTATTTTAGACAATGATAGTTGTGTCTGAGTGCTGCGGAATTTTACTGTTGTATCCTGCATTTCTAAGGATAGTTTTTTGACCATAATTTACATTGCTCCTGAAGAACTGTCTTACTCTTTTGAGATCGACAACACAAAACCCTTGAATCCTGATCTACTTTACAATATTAATTACTAATAAACAAGCAAAAATATTCACTTTCGGATTTTTAATGTTCTATAACTAATATACCAAAGCTTTTTTTTTACAATGTTTTGTTGCACGATTTCAATGTGCGGATTAGTAGTTATGAGTAACACATCCAGTTTATGTGAGATTTCTAGCTATGGCCTATGAAGCTGTAATGTCCTAGCGTTTTCAATTAACGAAACTTCAATGATGTTTAATTGCTTAATTACACGCACAGAAATAGGACACTCACATACACCAAAAATTTACACGTTTTACACGTTTTTAAATACTGAATCTTCTGAACTGGTTGACTCTTTTAGAGAGAGAAAAAGAAATGGCCAAAGGTGGCCTCCAACACCTCTGCCTCCGGCAGATACAAAACTTTCAAGCAAAGCTCTCTGGTAGAGCTCACAGATTTCTCTTGGAGAGACAATCACTGCTTTATTCCTCATAAAGCTCACTGGTGGAGCTTGCCACATTTTCTCGTTGCGAGACAATTATCGGAATCCAAATCTCCACAGTAAGCTCACGGGTGGAGTTAAGAAAAACGGCCTCTCTCGTCGAGTGGTAAACACCGAACTCCCTGGCGTGGCACTTGCTCTGGCACAGTACCTCGGATCAGTCCTCGTTGCCACCTTGAGTTTCAGAATGGGTCTAGAGTTCGTTACAAACTATTACAGGATCAACTTTCTGAATGGCCTCTGTAGTTTGACTTTTCAATTCCTCAGTGTTACGTATTGGAGATCGGTAAACAATGTTTTTCACGTATCTTCGCAAGTAATTCAAAGGTGTTATGTCTAAAGATCTAGGTGGCCACGGTATTTGGCCAACTTGTCCTACCCATCTATCGGGAACTTTTCATCTAAAACCTTTTTCAATTCTAAACTTCAGTGTAATGTCTTATTTACGCTGTACATGTGTTTCGAAATTAAGTTCGAGAAACTATTCTACAGTTTGTATTTGTTCTTGTGGTTAAGACATTTTGAAACGAGAATGTTGCAAAACGTGGATGTTGCACTATCTATTATAGTTTTCATTTCATTAAGCACTTTAACTTTTTCTTTATGGAACATAAAAGACCGAAAGTGAAAACCTGTGTTTCTTTTTTATTCATTCTTGAAAGTGTAGCCGTACATATCGAACATGCTATATTATTCCTCCATTAACTTGTATTGATATGTTGTTCTAGCTTAAAATACCAATTTGGTTGGACGGAAGAAATCCCGAGCTAGAAAGGATAATCCTCGAGGACAGCCCATTGTTACATAACTGCCACTACAAGCACCCTAACACTTTCTGCTTTTCCCGAGCGGAGCTCGGGCAGGTGACACGTACAATCCTAGATTTTCCCTAGTGTAGTTTGGGCACTGCGAGAATTTATGCTGGGTTTTTCTCGAAATATTTTACATGCGCTTTTTATGGTTTCGAATAATTAAAAAGTACCACTCGATGGAATTTTCTGCAAAAATAGGACGTCCTTCTGCTGACTTCATTACCCCTTCATTCCCACTTCATTACCCCTTTCACGCTTGTCTGAAAGACAATTTGTTAACTACATTTCCAGAACAGAGGAGAAAACTAATCCAACACGACAATGTATTAATTGCTGTTTAAAGGGAGACAGTAAAAGTAAGAAGAGAAACAAGATTCTACTGTCCAGAATACGATTTTGGGTTAAGTGCAGTATAATGTTGTGACAGATCTATACGGTCTTTCACTAACTTCTTCTTTTTTCCATAAAGCACTTTATTTATTTCAACAAATCTTCACCAAGAGCCAGGTGTGATTTATGTTAATAAGACATATTATATAAATTCGGTTTTCGCGAGTTAAGAAGCTAAGTATTAGGAAGTGAGAAGTCAAGTGAATTAAAGATCGAGGAGACGACACAAAGTTGTTGACAAGTTGTGACGGATCTGTACGGTCTTCACTAATTCTCTAAATATTTCTTTCAAATTTTATTTATATCAACCAATCTCCACCGGGAGCCAAAGCGTGATTTATGCAAATGAGATATTTTATATAAGTTCGGGTTTCGCGAGTTAACGAAAGAGGATGAAATGAAATGAGAAAGAGTTGTAAAGTGAAGAAGTAGATTTTTATAGGTAAAGTGAATCGAAGCATCAGAGAATCAACTCGCAGTCGTTGACAAATTCAGTGTGTAGTAAAGCTACAAGCAAAGCTGAAGAGCTGAAGATTGAATTCGGAAATCCAAGAGTGAATATTAGCATTTATCCGATCCAACCGGAATCTAAGTATTCAACAAGACGGACCTGCCGAAGTTTAAGAATCAGGTTAGTGAGACTTAGAAATTGTAAATACGTGTACGTGTGTTAACTGTAATTGTACGCGCTGATCTTTCGTGGATTCAGTTCAGATTTCGTAGTTCCGCAATTAGTGACCCCTTCTCATTCTCCACTGTGTTTTATTTTTCTTAAATTTAAATAGTGTATATGTAACCTTCCTTGATTAAGAGATATCATTAAATATAGTAATTTATAAAGATGTCTTTTGAATTAGCTAACCCGCCTACACGTCCAGAAACGAGTAACACTAGACGGAGAGATGATAATCTTAGAGGAGGTTATATTTCATGACAAAGTGTATCGAGTCTGATACGTGTTGATGTACGCGAAGAGAAGCGGATTTAAAATAGTGAAATTCATTATTACGAAGCGTGGAGTCTTCACCAATTCTTCCAGCCATATAAAGGGCCTGAAGTCGTCACGAAGGAATCGCCGCAGTAAAATATAAGGTCAGTGACTTTGATTTGGAAAATCAGATTATTATCGTGTGGTGTAGTTGTAATTGTGCGCGTTTAAGCTTTCCTAGATTCAGTTGAAATTCTGTATTTATCCGCTCGTATTGATACCCCACTTCATTACTCCACTCTCGCTTATTTATCTTAACTTGAATTGTGTTGTGTCTAAACTTATTTACTGATAAGCATCAATAAATCAGTTTGGTTTGAAATTACGTCTTTTGATCATTTAATTCCGCCTACACATCCAGCCGGATTTTCAGATAGGCAGGAAGGTATAAGTGTAAGGGGTGGCTACAGGTTACCACAGTGTTTTCGAATTTATCACTCGAGATCAAGTTTGGTTAAAAATTTTACAATCATTTATATAAATAAAATTTGTAATTCAAGATAAAAGCTTAGAATTCTAAGTTTCATATTTATAGTTAGTAAAAATTGACTCCAAAATCTTATGATTTCTACCACAAAAAACCCAACTTTACAGTTAAATTAGTAAATTATTAAAATGTCCCCCCCCCCTTTTTTTAGAAAATTTTGTATGCGAATGGTGCCATTATGTTTTAAACAAGACATCAATCATTGGCATGGCCAAGTAATTTTAGCGCGTTTTTCGCATGTTATATTTTACAATAATGCAACTAATGAACTTTTTACTAACAGAAAGTAGTGTGTGTGTGTACTGTACCATTCTTCTAAATGTACTACTTTTGAGCTGAAAAGAAATAATGACACAAATCTGTATCAGCACTATAAAAAAGCAAAAACTAGCGAAATTCAGGAAAATTTGCAGGAAAATTCGGGAAAACTATGGGAAAATTTTAAAATGATTCGGCTCATCTAGGGCACAAATGCGACCCAATGCCGAAAACTCGAGGTCAATTGGTTGTTTATTGGCTGAGAAAAAGGTACGACAAAATATGGAACGAAGACGAAATTTGCATCCTAATAGCGCTTTTGTTCCACTACGTGGAAAACGCGCTAAAAATATGTATGTTTGAAATAAAAGCATCCAAAAATTGACATTTTTTTAATCCATAATCTAGAAATAAAATCAATCAAAGAAGGAGTTAACTAACTACCAGGTATTTTTTAAGTCCTTTAGTTTATTATTATAACTATTTGTACAAGGTTACAAACAAAATAGAAGTATCAAAAATGTATGTATTAAGAATGATGCGGAAATTTCTTACATTTATATTAGAGAAACATAATTCATTGTATATGATAAGGAAGAAAAAAATATCGTCATCGACTGTTAGGAATGGAATTTGAAAAAAAGGCTCATGTAACTCTTAAGGGACATCGATAATACTCAATCATTTTCTCCCTCATTCCCTAGAGAGTTTTTATAATTATTACTAGTTCCACTTAGTTACAATTGGGTTAGAAAGAAGAAAAATGTAAAAGTGGAATCGCGTGCAACTTTAAAAGTATCTTAAGGAAAGGGGCGTTACAAATGGAACAACAAAAGAACACTTTTTTAAAAAATCCCCCTATCATGCATTAGGAATAAGATCTCATTAATCACTGGAGTGACAGCGAAAATTAAGGACGTTGGATTATTTTTTAAGCCTTGTGTGCCTAACAAGTTTCTTTCCTTTTTTTTCATTATTTTATTTAACGAAAAGTGATTATTGACTATGTGGTGTCTTAAAAATCATTTGCATTATGTCTTGCCTGCACATTATCCTCTGACAAGATTGAGTTGGTGTTGGATGTTTAATGAACTTCTATGCTGTGGCACTGAACTTTGAATAAAATTCATGAGTGATTGTTTTTTTTTGTTTTGTTTCTTTGTATATTAATGATTCTACCTAAATAAGTCACTCAAGAAAGGGAGAAGTTTCGCAAAGAACAATTTGTTACACACATAAAAAAAACTTTAAAAAATAGGATTTTCTGTCTTACGATGCAATATAAATTTGCGAGATTACAAATATTAACTCAAAATGATCTAGAGTCTTTTGCTTATGATAGTACTCAAGATTTTTGGTAAATCAACAGTTTTTTCTTGTATCTGTTGAATGCTTAAGAATTCAAAATTGGAAATGGACGAATATTGAAATTTTTTGCTGCAAATTGCGATAGCGATCAGTTCCTGCTTGACTCTGAGCCCTTTGTCTACCTGTAAACTCGGCTAGGTGTGTGGGAGAAACTGAATGATCATCAGACATGATTTCAATATAATTAATTTATTGTTATCAAAATATCAATCAGACACAATAACAATCTAATTAAGGTAGGTGATTAAACAGTAGAGCACGGAGGTAAGATTCTATAACACGGGGATAATACTACGGACCCTCAATTGAATCTAAGTTAGCTTAAATACGCTCAAATATAATTACGTCGCACACTAATAAGCTAACTTCTAATAATCAAAATTACAATACCTGTACTTTTTATGCTTCGAGTCCTACACTGGAAACTTTCAGGTGATCTCTATCGGGCTTGATCAATGTCGTTGGATCCACACTTTGTAATCTTTTTCCTGGACAACTCCAAGACCTTTTACCAATTCCACTATCTTTCAATCTTCAACTAACAAACTATCTCGCAGACTCTATGCTAACTTCTACTTACGAACTCCTACGTGCCAACTCACAAACTCGTGAAAACAGAATTTGTATAATATACTTCATTTACATAATCACGCTTTCTTGGTCGGCGAAGGTTGGTTGAATTAATTATTTTCCCCCTGAATAGTCCCCAAGGTGTTAGTATAGTAGATGATAGAACCGTCACACACAAACTTACTAGGATATACGAGGGATGATCAGAAAAAGGTTGTAAGCCGCAGCATTTGAAAAGTACTTACTGTGGAGAAATTTTGTTTCCCCAGAGTGGAGACAAATGGCAATACTTGTCATACAACTGGTTTGCGAGTAGGTAGGAAAGTTCCCAGATGGTTCAGGGTGATTGAAATGACAAGACGCTTAGGAAATTGGTCTCGTTTGGTAGTAAGATCCATGATTTAATTTTTATGGGCAAAGAATGTGTCCACATCTTGCATTAACACTCAAATTGAGGAAGTTTATGGTGAAGAAGCAATGAGGAGACAAAATGTAGCGATATGGTGTCACTCTTTTCAATCAGGCAATAGGATGTCGAAAACCGTAATATGATAAGGAGTGGCTGGCCAAGTTCTTAAACGACAGAAATCAACTCGTTACGAATTGAAGAAATGATTCAAAATCTGTGTGAAATCTAGTCAGAGCTGGGATTGAGCTATGGTAGCGTTCAGCATATCGTTTCTGATGTGCTGTGAAAACCTGATTTCTACCAAGATGGGTTAAACTAATTGGTTCTGCGTTCTGATAAATGCCTAAATAGTCGAAATGTGCTAATTACGTATGCCTCTTAATTTCCTTTTGTATTTTCTGTCTATTGTTAATAAATACTTCTTTATTCGTCGTATTTGAGGTGACGTGCTTATTTGATGCATACGTCATAGATATTTTCATCGCAAATTGTAATTTAGGTGGAATATCTAAGATTTTCCATAGGTGGTATATTCAAAAATGCTAGATTATGCTGTCATCTAGTGTTCAACTTTTGAACCACCCCCAAATTATGAGTTGTTAACCTTAGCTTGGGTGTAAGATCTGACCATAAAGAATTTAATCTGAAATCTAAAGAATTCTTTAATTACGAATTTAACTACTATCTTTGGGTTTCGAGGCCTGCACTTTTTGATACTTTCATTTATTAAAAAGTAATTCATCTTTGGGTGGTTATAAGGTGATTTTACTCCTGTGAGGAGTTGACAAGTATAAGTTTTAGATCAAACTTGATGTGGTGCAATTAAGAAAATTCTTTTTATAATCCTGTTAATTATATATATATATTATTAATAAGTAATTGAATAATTTGAACTTTTGCAAGTATATAATGTGTTATATAGAAAAACCCAGTTCATGTATTCTTTTAAGGCTGCATATTTATCAATACAAATATTTTTTAAAAAGTGGATTTTTTTTCCGATGGTGTGATGAGGGCTGTATTTTGAACATAGAACTTGTGACGATTCTATCCACGCTTCTTCTACACATAGTCTTTTTGGGAAATTTCTGGTCTTTAAAAATTATTTTACTATAAAATTTCTCTTCTTCGAAGAAGACGTGGTTATGTTAACTAAGACTACTATATGTAGTCTAGGTTTTCAGGTTAGAGAGAGAGATAGGATAGACTGCTATCGGAGCAGAGATTAATCAAATTGGATGTGAATCGCGGATATTTAATGTTTGATAATTGATTTATTTAAGATGACGAATTGTCACTGGAGATAGAATCTAGATTAAATAGCTAAGAAGTCAGAGCTATTGTCCTGAGTGTCTTTAGTATTAAAATCTTCTCATATCTCGCTTACCTCGTTAACTGTCGGTATAGTTATTAATTAGGTGCACATCTCTTATACTGGATCGATTGAATTTGAGTTGTGATAAATATTGTGAATTAATTAAATTGTTTTGTTAAAATATGGCTACTGTTCCTTCCAATCTTCCCGCACCTTTGGGCGTTCAGGCGAGAACATTACAAACTTAATTCAATTCTAATAGATAATTTAAAAAAAATATTTACTATGCGTAAGCTACAACTGCGGATTAAATTAGCTGACAAATCTAATGCGAGTGTTCAACTGAGTGTGACTACAGTTGCATTAACACTGAATGAAAACTAAAGTAGTTGATTTGCGCTGGTTAAAAAAAAACAATGCTCACAAAAACGAAGTTTTTTATCTTTTCTAAAACATTGATTTTTAAGTTTTTTTAAGTTTCAGAGAACTTCTCAGAGTCACGAAAACAACAGGGACTGCTAATAAATCTTTGAGAAACCATTTATACATAAAATTTCCAATAAGAAGAATGCATTCCGAATTTCCAATATTCTCGTTTGTACTCTGAAACATGTATCAGTGTCTTCTAAATTATCCCTTTCTATAAATTCATCACCCAATTGACAGTAAAATTCTGTATACACGGAATACAAAAGTCGAAAATTATACTGGAAATGATGGATCTTCAAACAGATGAAATTTGGAGGGAATATAAAAATGTATAATCTATTGCAACGTTATCATTTTGGAAAGGACTTTCAAAAAAGCGTGTTTTAAAGATGAGAAATAATTTTGTTTTATTTTATAAATATCCTCCTTAGAAGGGTTTTTTTTAAATTTTTTTCATTAAAGATGAAAACAGAATTTTTATGTATAGAGAGTAAATCAGATCTCACACAGCACTGTAATAAATGTACCTTATTTGTTTATAAAAAAAATGGCGAAATTTTAATGTAAAATTGTAAAGAATTTTTACTTTTTTGTTTTTTCAATTTTTACTATTAGTTTATTCTCTCTATATTTATATAGAGAGAATAAACTATATATATATTTATATATATATTTATCGTGTTCAAATTTACAATCGTTAATAAAATAATTTTAAAGAACTCAATTGAACTGAAATTTTATATACACGATTATTTTGGATGACAATACATTTATTTAATTATAATTAATAAAAACTAATGATTAAAACTAATTATTCAAAGATTTACAAATGCAGCCACATTGCCATCATTTTGGCGACTTAGCGATCATTTTGACGACTTGTGTCAAAACTTGAAAGGTTTTTTTTTCTCGCATGCGCTCATTTGAGCTGAAAATTTCTATACACTATTGTTTCGGGTAACAATACGATAATTTAATTGTAATTTATCAAAATTAATTGACTGAAATTAATTATTTAAAGAATTATAGATTCAGCCACGTTGTTCATTTTTAGCGACTTGGGTCAATACTTTGAAAGAATTTTTTTCCTCACATTTCAAAGCATTTAGTTGAAATGAAGTTTTATATACACGATTGTTTTGGATGACAATACGGTACTTTAATGATATTTAATAAAAGTTAATTGCCACTTAATGTTGTGATTTTGTCATATGTATATACATATTTATATTAATTGTAACTATTTAATAAAAAGTAACTAAAATAATATTTTTTTGTTGATCTAATTAGGAATTGACTTAAAAATTTTTTTAGTTACTTGTTGTTTTTTAAATAATTCTCTTGTGTAAAACATTTATGAAACACAATCATGTTTTACTAAAGAGCTATTTTTTAAACAATATCTTATCTTCTACGATACATAATATTTTTGTTGCGCTCTTTTGCAAAATGTATATGTTTAATTAAACAAATGTTTCAAACATAAACTTATATTGAAAACTTGTATATAGACTATGACTGTTGAATTATATACGTTTAACTACAGTGAATTAGTTAAAAATTAAAAAAGGAAGTAAAAATAATTCAAAATAATAAAAAAAACATACCAGATTCACACAATGTATAAGAGAAAATAATATCTATAATAAAATTCTTGGTGTCTCTATACCTTGATAAATTATACTTTTGTTAATTTATAATAAATACCAAGACATAATCATCATTTTCATTTTATTTTATTAATTAACAAGCCTATATTTTTTATTCTTACTGCCTTTACCACCTTCTGTCATTGTAGTGGCCACGGTAGCGTGGTCATGGTCACGGTCTCATGTCCGCCGTGTCTTGAGTTGGAGCTCTAGTGAAATCAAGACCTAAAGTATAGAGGGGCTTTTGCATGTTAAATCTGTTGGGCTCAGTCCTTTCGATAGCACGGTGTGGTAATTTGGTAAAGGGAGCGCCATATAGGTGTCGTCCTCGTCACTTGATTGTGGTTCAAAATTATTAGAACCGTCGACCCATTAACACTCCTGTGGCTTCATGCTGATACGTTATTAAACATTCACTCACTCTTGTCACAAATAGGGCTTGATTGAACACATTTGTTTTTGTGACAAAGGAATTTTTCTTTATACCAAATCAAAATATTTTCACCATCAGTCATTTGTATTTGAATATACTCGTAAATAACAAGCACAACAGCATGCTAAGTGTTACACTTTTCAAATTCATTGGGACAAATGAGGAAAAAAATGACTTTTTCAAGACCTTTAGCTTTTAATCATTACATACCTTAAATAGACTGAAAATATCGATATTAGTACGAAAAATGTTCTTTAGCAGAAATGACCTTTTTAACACGTCTTAGCATTGATTCCTCTAGTGTACGGTACATGTTCTTGATTTCATTAGTGTAGAACCACATTTGTATAACACTTTTTAAAATTTGGTCTGTTGTCGTCCAATTCATGTTTCCATTTGAGAATAAGCCATAAATTCTCAATAGGAATTAGTTCTGTTGAATTACCAGGTCAATCAAGCACTTTTATTCCCCCCCCCCGCCTGAAAGTCTTGAATAATTTGAAGTGTGACAAGGAACCAAGTCACGTTAAAATGTTTCATCAAATATTTTCTTAAATGGAACAATCTACTGCGCAACATTTCTATGTATTTCACAAAAGCCATCATGTCTTTAAGAGGAATTAAGCTTCCAGTGTCATTTGTTGTGAAAAAATTCCAAAACATCTAATTGGAAGGGTGTTTTTCGATTCTTGGATATGATCTGGTATAGTTAGAAGACCAGAATTTCACCATCACTTCTAACTATGCTGCATTTGTATCCCTGGACAAATTAATATGTTTCATGACTAAAAATCACCTTCTTCCAGTTGTTAACCGGCTGGGTGGCGTGGTTGGTTTGTCGCTGTCCTTCTACACAGAAGGATGCGGGTTCGACCCCGGTCAAAGTCGGTGGAATTTCTTGATGCAGAAAATCGACAGCGCCATGTCGTATGATTATACGGCATGTGAAAGATCCTTAGAGTGTCTGTTTGGCTTGGATGCTCTCGGCAAAATTAAATCCTAGTACAATGTTCGAATCACCAAGATCTCAGGTGCCTCTCTCTGTGGAGGAAACTGGGCGTCAAAATTGCTTGCTGTAATTGGTATCGCCTATGTGGTGCAGCGCTAAAAAGTGGTATCAGCTCCTGGGGAATGTACTATGTCTGCAAAGGTTTAAAATACCAATGCGCAGCCCTATTGAAAAAAAAAAGTTAACAGTCCTCGATCGGTATTTTTGGCAGATGCTAAACGTTTTAGTGATAGCATTAATAGTGTTAGATTTATCAATTAGTTATTAATTCCTAATGTAAATACATTTCATAAATGCAGCTGCACCATTCCAGCGTATGTTGAAATAACATTTCTCTCGATAAATAATTTTGCCTAATGACCTGAAATTTGTTTATGGTATCCGAACATGTTTGGAGTACTTTTTAACAAAATAGCATACTAAAACATTATAAATGCTTTCTTAGGACCATACAATAAATATTAGTATTTAACTATCAATATTTAAAATAAATTACCTGAATTTTACAAAAATCACCGTTATAAGTGAAATTTTAGCATATTTTTGAAAACTTCAAAGCAGTTGGAGAAAAAGTAATATACATATATTAGTAAAAGTATTACTTAAACAAATTTTAATTTTTTATTAAAATTTGAAAATTTTAGAGCTTATTGAGTAAACATTATAAGAAATGTTACATTTTTTATGAGACTATTATTTAAATAACAAGCCATAACTCAAAAATTATTCATGCAATAGAAATATTTTAGTGTATTCTCTAGAAAATAACATAAATATCAGGTTTAAAAAGTTTTATAGAAATACATTTGTGATATTTTGAGTTATCAGACTCGCCATGATAGATTTTGAGGAATTTAAATGCCCACTTCTGGTAGATCAAAACCCACTTCCGGTTTTTCTAACTTTATAAAATTGATTGTATCTTGTTCTCTAGGTAGCGTAGAAACAAAACATAATATGTTTCGTAAAGTCAAAAGATAGTTCTATTCAATAAAATAAAAAACAAAAATATCTGTCTTGAATGAATTTAGTCATTTTCAACGTGTTCGGATACTTTAATAAGTAAATGATATTTATAAGATCATATAAAATGGAAATAATTGAAAGTATAATATCAATATGAAAATAATGCACCCCATACACACACAAGAATAAAAAACACCGAAACAAATGCAAAAAAAGTTAATGAGTACATTTGTGAATGATGTGTTCGGTTTTAGACACCTGGTAATAAATTATCTTCGAAATTCCTCTTTTAAAAATAACTTAACAATAACGAATACTAACTCTTGCATTTTAGCTCTAACTATATCTCAAAAGTGCTTTTCAATGTCCATTTACATGTGTGATGAGAAAGTTATTTTAATTTTTCATTCTTTCAAATAACTATTGAATTAAAAAATTACAGATTTTCTTTCAAATTGCCAATTATACATTATCTGTAAATATTTAATATAATTTAATCTCCTTTTTCATTAGAAAGAAACAAAAACCCCAAAATAACTGCTGTTGACTGGATTACGTCTTTGCTTTATGTAATTTACACGTTAGAGCAGGGGTGGGCATTAAGCCGGTCGCGATTGCCCAATCGATCCCCAAGACTTTTGAGGGTGAATGTCTGTAGATTAGTACTTATATACCGAAATATGCAGACTAAGCAGTATACCGGGGGTGGCGAACCCTTATGTATCAACGCGTCATTTTTTTCTAAAGAAGTGTTTAATGAGGTACAGACGTGCCGTCAAAAATTTTTTATTTGTGATTATTGGGAAAATAATAAAACTGAACACTAACACAAAGTTCTTTATTTACGAAAAAATACCTTTTGCATTGTATAGTTGTAAGTGCGTTAGTTATATATGTAATTCAAATTAAAGTAAACGTTGTGACTTCTGTTGTTGCTGATTGGATGGCAAATAACTTATATTAGGATTGTAAGATGTTATTTTTAGCAGAATGCATGCTGAGTTGGAGTTATCTGCCAAATGGTTTCTAAGCGAGTCTTTAATGATATTTATCTCTGAAAAAAATGACTCGCAGGCATAATTAGAAGAAAACATGGTTAAAGAAAGCCAGTGACGTCTTAAGACCTCTTGAGCACAAAGTGTGACATCCGACGGTTCGGTTCATCTCTCTGTGGGTATCTTTCGCGGTATCAATCTTTCTGCTGTCGTGCATTTCAGTCGGTCAATCCGTAAATCAGGTACACATCTGCCAGCTAGGTGTTCTTAAAACGTTCCATACTCCCTTCGGGTGTGATGACAGCTCAAATATCTGCGGTAATGCAGGTTTGTTTTCCTCAATGTTCTTGAGTGCAACGCCACCTAGCACCGAACGAAGACTTTTCCGACGGTTGCTGTCAAACAATATATGAATCTTGTGATACCCCTACCTTCCCATTAAATTTGTCCAATAATCCTGGAGCACCCTGCATATGTATAACATACTACACTTGCATCATTTTTATTTCTTCAAATTTGCCTATTTGTTTTTTATCGATATATTTTTTTTCTGAGAAACATTTAAAAATGTTTTGAGTACTGAATTAGTAATAGACGATATTTTTATCACACATATTATTAAATTCATGTTATATTTCCCATCAATTAACGCCATAAGAGAAGGGGAAAAAATTACAAATAATTATACACGTAGATTTCAATTCATCCACAGTAAATAAAGTAAAGAAAACACAAGAGAGTATAATTTTTACGTAAATTCAGAGAAACTTTAAAACGGCAAAATAGGTATAAATAATTCCCTTTCATAGTAAATGTATCATTACACAACAACACCAGGGTAATTATCACATCCAAGTTCTGAGAAAAGATCTAATATCTTTCTAAAAAAAACTTTTGCAAAGTGTTACTACGGAACTATCATCCAGAGCAAACTTTCAAATAAGTAAAAATAACAAGCATAACGAAAATGGCAAGAAGTAAAAGTAATTTTATTGAAAGTTTAAAAGTACATTCACATGTTTGAACTGCAGAAAACAAACCGTGTCTTAATTATAGTAATTTTCCCTTATTAGCAACACATCAAAGGACTCAAAACTTGGCGAGGTCTTTTTGGAGTTTAATTTAACTCTTTTCTCTAATGGCTGATGACGCCACTCACTTTTGCGCATAAATGCTGTTTTCTCTTTTATTAGTCATCATTCGTTAAGATAGGAAGAACTTGTGCGAGATGTAAAATTATTTAATTCTAGACGTCCTATAGTTTTTAAACAAGGAAATATTTTAAGCGGAAATACTTCATGTCATGGTAAAGTTCTTTTTAATTTAGCTTACCTTGAGGATCTCCATTTTCCAATGTCCCCGCAAATATTTTATGCTCGAGTAAATTAATATTCTTGCACTTAAAATATTTTTCTTATTCGAATTGTTTAGCTATCATTGCTAGAAGTATTGTTAAGACTAGATTTATTTTTCCAATTAAATTAAATAATACTTGTTTTTTAATAATAAATGCACATTCAGTTGCATTTTTAAAGAGCTGTGTTTTATTACAATTATTAATTTGTATTGAATAAAATAAATTGAAAGCAATGGTTCCCAACCCTTTTCTCGTGGGGACCGGTAAACGTTTGATAATTTTACAGCCACCCGCGGGAAGGGGTGGGGTTGATTGTTTATCTTTTAGACTGTGTTTTATTTGATAGTTTTAATTTAATTATATTTAAAATACATCTTCAGATTAAAATACATTTGCTCCAAAAATGAATATCAAGTGATTTAACATGAGGTGCAAAGAGATTTTTGTGGAAAGTCGCAGAAATCTGAGAGAAGTACACACAGTAAATAAAGTAAAAACACAGTAAAACCTGTTTTTGTGCAGTAGATAAGGACTGCATAAAATTAAACGTACAGAAAAAATATTCGAAGTTTTATAAATTCTTACATGTAACAAACAATTTATGGAAATACTACAGAATTTTTTTTTGTGCGCATAAAAAGTCTCTCTGGAAAAAACGCCAATTATTTACAAAGATAATGAGAAAAACTTCCGTAACAAATAACGATAGAAGCTACACATGGAAACATTTTAAAACATTCAGTTTCTCATTGTATACTTGGAGAAGTTTTCAAAATGCACATACATAATTCACTGCTACTCATCGTAATCAAAGCGCTGATGAATAAGTTCAAAATCGCTTCTTTACTTGAAGATAAAAATTCAATTGATTTATTTTTTGGCACATAAAGTAAGTTTTTGCGAAAAAGGTTTGTTGGTCAGTTGCTTGTAAATGTCTCGATAATCAGACATTCGTGATCGAAGCTCTTTTTAAAATTGCATACTCATTTCAGAATTGGTATCTATTTTAAGAAATGCTTTTCCAATTTGATGGAAAGCTGTATCTCTGCATACATTTTTCGCTCTCAAAGAATCCGGTTCTTCTTTCCGCTTTCATAATATATCAAATAATCTATAATGTCCCTGTCATTGAAAGTTTCGTCTTCAATCAAGCGTCGGCTGTTGGCGGGTTGAGAGAAGCAACTGAACATGCATTGTC